>JAADVC010001023.1:0-13281 GCA_023334575.1 Pythium volutum | reverse complement strand
TAAATGCGGTATCAGAAGATCTGTCCAATCAGAGGTGATCTGACGAGTACAGTGAAGGAACATAATACGACATGTAACGAGTATTATACGGTATTCACAGGGCGAACCGACGACTTGATGGGCGCGTCTATTGCGGCGCTGTGCGCGCGCAACCGCGTGCTGCTGCTGGGCCAGTTCATCTCTGTGCTCATCACGTGCACGGGGGTCTTCACGCAGGTGCTGAACCAGTCGTATGAGGTAGATAGACCTCGCTGCTGCATAAGTGGAAATACAGTAGCAATCATGCTGACCTTTTCGATTGGGTGGCTCCTAGATCCAAGTGCCCGTGACGCAGAGCGCGGGCAACTACCTTTTCTTGTGCGTGTACCTGATTTACCCAATCTTGCGGTATCGTCGCGACCGCGAGTACTCGTTGGAGGTGAGGAAATCCCTTCCGTGCTGTTCCCCAGACAGACTGTACAAAATGGCGCGTGCTTTGTGTTGTGCTGTAGATTCCATGGTGGAAGTACGCGCTGCTCGCCCTCGCCGACGTGGAAGGCAACTTTCTGGTCGTGGGTGCGTACAAATACACGTCCATCTCCAGCGCCATGCTGCTCGACTGCTTCACGATCCCCGTCGTCATGTTGCTCTCGTCCATCTTCCTCAACGCAAAGGTTTTTCCCACTCGATTTTCATTCACTATGAGGCTTATTGGACTCACCTGCTCTCTCTCGACTGTCTATCTCCACAGTATGACCGCGCGCACTTCATCGCCGTCGGCTTTTGTCTCGGCGGCATCAGTGTGCTGGTGGTCTCAGACATTCTTCGCGACCTGTCGTCGGCTTCGTCAGCTGCGTCAACATCTACCTCTTCGTCCTCCTTTGCGTCGACGCTGTTTGGGGACTTTCTCTGTCTGTTGGGCAGCGCCATCTACGCGTGCTCTAACGTCGGCCAAGAGTACCTCGTCAAGAAGAAGAACCGCCGCGTGGAATTCCTGGGCATGATGGGCGGCTTTGGATTTGTCTTCAGCTCCCTTCAAGCGTACACGTTCGAAGGCACGACGTTGGCGTCCGTTGAATGGTCCACGGGTAGTATGCTGTGCCTGCTCGGCTACGTCGTGACGCTCTTCTTCATGTACACGTCAACGTCCGTGTTCATGAAGACGGGAGACGCCGCCGTCTTCAATTTGTCGCTGCTCACGTCCGACTTCTTTGCTGTCGTCGCCGCCAAGTACCTCTTCAACGAGCACTTGAGCAGTCTGTACTTTGTGGGCTTTACGCTCATTGTCGTGGGGCTCATTATCTACAACCAGGCGCCACCACCGACGACGCATCTCGATGACAAGCTCGAGCACGAGCTGGGCACGACACGCGGATTACTTCCAGCGGTGAATGATAGATAGTACGGCATCATGTCGCAACGTGAATGAAGCCAAAGTGGAAAATGGGTACAGATACAAACGGCAGCAGATGGCGGGGACTTGCAAAACGCCATTTTTGTTCGTGTTGGTTCCGCAATTACGTTTTGTGTGTGCCTCTGTCTTCTACTACATGCAAATCCATTGGGAAAGAGGCGTCGTCGGACGACTCGTCTCGGCTCGCTTTCTGTATCTCCTAAAAAATCAAATCAACGGGAGTGCGTCGCAGACATTTACTGCATGAGCAATCACATACAAAGGGTCAGATATCAAATAAAGATGAGGAATGCACAAAGCAAAAACGCACCTCCTTCTTGACGTCCAAGCCTTCAAGGGCCTTGGCAGCGGCGTCGCCCGCCGACGTGTCGTCGGCGTCAGCGCCAGCCTCCAACGCCTTGTTGGTCTTCTTGGCGTTGTCGTGGGCCTCCTTGAACTTCTGGGCGTTCTCGGCGTTGGCGAAACGCAGCGCAAAGACTTGGGTCTCAAGCGTGCCCTCGGCAAAGTCGTAGCAGCTGAACACCCAGGCGCGGTCGCTGCCCATGTTGGGCGAGAGATCCGTGCGCGAGTCCACGAGGTGGTTCACAATGATCTTGAGCGTCTTTTCCTGGCGCATGAGCAGGCGCACCTTCTGGTGCTCCTTGTGCTTGAGGAACTTGGCCTCGCCGACGCCGCGCTCGCACCACGTCTTCTTGCCCGTGCCCTTGTCGAGAAGCGTCTCGCGGTAGCAAAAGAGCTTGGCGCGACTGTTTCCATAGTATAACCATCCAATCGTTAGTGTTTCCCCACCACACACTCATAGCAATCCAACAAAAAGTGAAACGCACATCTTGAAGAGCACTTCCTCTTCTTCTTCGCCGCTCACGACCTCGACCTCGTCGAGCTTGACGACGGGTTCAAAGTAGGCCTGCGGCTCCTCCGACTCGGGATCGCCGGCTCCGTCGGCCTCCTCGGCCTCGACCTTGGGCACAATCTCTTCCTTCTTCTCGACGTCGGCCATGCTGTCTTCTCTCTCTCTCGTGCTTGGGTTGTGCAAAGGGTGAAGGGGGCGGAACGGGTCTGTCCGCCGCAGGCTGTTTTGAATGGACCGCGCGGTTCAACCCTCTGTAGGGCGGGACGGTTCGGGCGCTTCCGTGGCTGCAACCACCGACTGGCGAAGAGAGGAGAAAAGAGAAACCTGCGCGGTATCCGGATCAGCGCGTATACTGAACGCAATATGTATAGGAACACATTCGGATATTGCCCGAAAGGGTCTTCTATTGAAGTAAGTATACGATACGCCGTATAGTGTATATGGACCTCAATAGAAGACTTGCTGAAAAATGGCGGGAAAAATGGGATGTTCTCTGTGGTATGATATTTTCTCTCTATATCCATATATATCAGCTGGGATTCTGTGCGACGAGGCAGTTGATGATCTTCAAGACTGTATCGCTCGCGACGGGCGCCCGCGCGTGCGTGCGTGTGTCGTCATTGCCTCCACAACGGCGGCCATGAGGGGTCCGTCGAGCGAGAGTTCATGCTCGAGCTGTTCCTGTGGGAGCGTAAGCGTACGCGTGGGCTCCGGCCTCGCCTCGGCCTCGGCCCCACCCTCATTTGCGCGCGTGGCGTCGGCCTGCCACAGTCGCAGGCGCATCAATGGCCAGGCGATGAGGTGGTGGCCACCGCAACGTCGGTAATAACGGTAAAGCTACCACAAGCTCAGCAGATCACCGAGCAGCGGTGCCGCACCGACGAGCTCCATTCGCGGCAAGAGCGCGTGCGCGACGCACAGAGCGTCCAACCATCAGTCGCTTTTCCAACATGGGTTCGGGCATTTTGTGACCGACGTGCGGTCCATGCACTAGGACCTGAGTCAGGACTTAACCGATGACGCCTAGATCGTCAGGAACTGCTGCAAAGCGCAGGTAACATGCCACATACACACCCCAATTGAAGATGGACAGAAAGTATAGCGTGTTCGATATTCTCTCTATATATCCATGTATCTCATCCACTCATCATGAACGCCGACCGCGAGACTGCGAGTGATCCCGCGAGCGGCGATCACCTCCATCGTGGTCTCCGCTCCGATCTCGGCTTCGGTCTCGGTTACGGTTTCCGTCACGGCTTTTGCCGTGGCTGTTCGCGCTCTCAGCGGATCGCTGATGCTGGGAGCCTAGGAGCTCCTCGTCCAGAATGTACCGCCGCGAGTCCTTTGCATGCGTGATCAGTGCGCGCCACGCCACGCTCTGCTTGAGCAGCGTCGAGTTGCCAATGATCCACAGACTGCTCTTGGCGCGCGTGATGGCCACATTCATACGGCGCTCATCGGCCCAGAACGCTTCAATCGTCTGGCCATTCTGGCGGCTCGAGGATCGCCCCTGACCGGCGCGACCGGTACGTACACACGAGTAGATGATCACTTCTTTTTCGCGCCCCTGGAATCCGTCGACCGTGTTCACTTCAATGTCCAATCGCTTGTCGTGCTGCTTCTCCCAGCGCTGAAGTTCGTTGCGCAGCTCGTAAATCTGCTGCTTGTACGGTGCAATGATGCCAATGCGTCGTTTCCACTCGAGCTCGGGAAACTTCTCGACCACGAGCCGCGTCAGTAATTGCAGAATGCACTCGATCTCATTCACATTGCGGAGCGACTTGGAGCCGGCGACTTGACTCTGCTGGCCCGAGATCACGTCAAAAAACAAAAATGGACGGAAGAGCGAGTCGCGGTGGTACTTGCGCGCCGTCCACTCTTTCATCTGCGGCGCCTCAATGAGCTTGCTGTTGTAAAAGTACGTCGACGGGAACCACGAGATCTCGGGGTGCATGCGGTACTGCTGCGTGAGCATAAAGACCCGCGAGCCGTTTTCCACGAGCCTCTGGAAGAGACTGCGGTCGTACCCCAATTCAATGAGACGCTTGGAGATCACAGTCGCAGGCAGCTGGCGGTGGTCGCCGACGAGCACGACTCGGCTCGGCTGAAACTTGAAAGGAATCAGCAGCGAGGCCTCGACGGCCTGGGCGGCCTCATCAATCACGAGTGCGTCAAAGTGCTGCGACTGCAGCTCGCACATTGCGACCGAGCCGGCGCCGCTGAGCGTGCAAAACACGATCTGTGCGTTCTGGATGATGGTCTGGCGCGCCTGTTTGGCCGTGGGGAACGCCGATTTGTTCTTGTTGACAAGCGTCTCCAGTAAGATCTCTTCGACTTCGCTCGCATATTTACGCCACTTTTTCTTGCGCGTGAAATCGTCAGCACCCGACGGTCGCTGCTGTTGCTGTTGCTGCAGACTCTCTGGACGACCGACGCGAACGATACGCGGACGGTAGGACTTGCCCTTGCGTGCGTCGTACACGCCTTCGCTGAGAAGCCGCACAATCAGCTCGTCCACCGCAGCGTTACTGGGCGCCGCGACCAGCACATGGATCGACTCTTGCGCGACGCTTTTCTTGTCGTGTGCGGCCGAGGGCCTTTTTTGCTCGAGCGAGGCGCCAATGCGGATCCGCGACTTGGCCTGCGCCTGACGCGACGCCGTGAGCGCAGCGCCATCGAGCAACGCACTCAGCACACCCAGAATCGTCTTGGTCTTTCCGGTTCCAGGCTACATAGCACACAGAGACGATGAGTTAGACAACAGTGGTATCTCCATGCCCATACCATATCGACATTTCGTACCGGTCCCTGGATGATACTGATCGAGCTGTCGTCGCTGATCGCACCGAGAATTGCCTGCATTTGCGACGGATTGTACTTGGTCTCGAGCGCTTCATACAGTCCGCTCGTGAGTTTCTTGCGTGGTTCGACGATCTGGGTCTGCTCCGTCTTCATGATCTCGGGGATAATGCCGCTCATGAGCATTTCCTTGGTCTCGGGCTTGAAGAACCGCACGGATTGGATGGCCTGGAACTCACGCGCGCTCGTCGTGAGGTTGTGGACCTGTTCCAGCGACCAGCTCCACTGGGCAGCACCTTCGTTGACGAGACACATTTCCATGACCGAGGCGAAATGGCTCGCGGCGTCCAGGTCGTCGGCGGTCGCCGATGGCGCGCGCACGAGCACGCAGAGCTGGTCGGCGCTGGACGATGACGAGCCGCCACCGTCACGGGACGAAGTCGACGTCCCGCCCACGGCGACGACTGAGCTGCACAACACAATCCCAAATGCGTAGATATCGTAGTCGCGCCACTGCGGCGAACGCATCGCCAACAAATCGCCGCCAACGAAATCACTCAGTGCACTCTTTTGGTGTGGGCCAGATCCTCGCTTGTCTTGGAACGTCACGATAAAATCGCTTTTGCCCGCAGCCGATGTGCCCGAGAAGCCGCTCTCCATGAAAATGACATTGGAATTCAGCGCTGGCACGGACGTCGATTTCTTTACGGTCGTCGAGTGGCTGGTATTCGTACTGCAGGGCGAGATCGATGCGAGCCAGAGCCGAGTGCGCGAGCTGTTGTGGAGCGACAGTTCCTCGGCATTGCGGACGGATGACAACAGCTCTTCGACAATGCTTTCCAATTGCACGTCACAGTACTGTGTGATCCCCGAGTAGTGCATCGGCAGGCGGACACGCGCCTTTTCGTACGCGCGGAGCAGTTGCAGATGGAGCGGGTCGCTGTGGAGCACGCGACGCGGCGTGAGCTCCAGCACAAAGTCGTAAAACGCGTCTAGCGTGGGCCACATGAGCGTGCTCTTGTCTTTCGCCGACAGTGTGGTTGCGCCTGCAGCTCGTCGTTTCTTGGCCTTACGGTTCGCTGAAACCGACTCCTCCACGGGTGCTGTCGAAGGAGATGCATCTTCATGCTCTTCGAGCTTGGTGTCGACTCGAAGCCGCTTCTGTGGAGACACTCTGGGCTCGTGTGTCGGTGGACCGACCGGACGCTTTACTGTCTTGTCCTTGGCGGCGACCTTTGCTGGCGCTCGCCCCGTAGCTGCTCGTAGCGCTGCCTCCAGGACATTAGATCCACCGGCACTTGCCTCTGCATTCTCCTCTCCCGATTCTTCGCTGGACGAAGACGACGACGAAGATGATTCTGATAACGCCGCAGCACGGCTGCGGTGCTTGTGGATTACCTGCAGCTCCTGGTCGCTCTCGGTTTCCGAGCCAGTGGTTGCTACTCTTTGTGGCGCCATTGGTGGAGATGCCTTCGAGGGTCGTTTCTGGGACATGGCGGTGACACGCGGCGCTGAATTTGTGATGTGAGGTTTTACCGCCTTGTGAGACAGCTTTGTGTCGTCTTCCTCGTCGATCTCAGTGCGATCTATCGCACGGTACTCGGAGTAGTTGCCTCGGTCGATTGTCGAGACGCGGTTCTCCACAGAGGAGCCGTTCTGGTCTCCATCTTGGTCGTCACGTTCCTGCTCCTCGTTCTCCTCGTCGTCGTCCTCCTCTTCCTCTTTGTCCATGCAGTCGTCTTCTCCGTCGTGGCCATAGTCAATAGTCTCATTGGCAGAATCCATGTCTTGGTCATGATCACCTTCGCCATCCTCGCTTTTCATATCTTCGTCTTCAGCCTCATGCTCACCAGGGGTCAGCGCACTTTGAACAACTGCTTCAAGTGACGGCTCCATTTCTTGATGTCGCCTGCGTAGGGTTCCATCCGTCTCTTCATCGACGGTGGCAAAGTCACTGGAGGTGTCGACGAGAGCGGACGTCGTTGGGTTTGGCTCAACATTGCCATTACCAGACACTAATGGCGAGGCCGACTGGGAAGTCGCCGAGCCGTTATTTGCCCCCGCGCACGATGCGGACGTGTCTTGTGGCATAGCCACCTTTCCGGCCTGCAGCATGTCGTTCGACCGTCGCAATGCCTCGTTTTCACGCTTGAGTCGCTCGTACTCGGCCAGCATCTCTGGTGGAAGCGTGGGGGTGGTCGACGTGAACGATGCCGGAGGCGAGGCCAGTTCTAGTTTGATGATCGCTGTCGACGACTCTATAGAGGGAACACTTGAAGTATTCGGAGATGGGTGGGTGTCTGCAGTTGGTTTGGGACTGGAAGAGATCGGTACGTCGCTGGAGACCACCCCCGAGATTGTGGTCGGCTGGAGCCTGCGTTCGACCTCTTCAAGTGCCTGCAAGAAGACGAGATCTTCGTCAAAGTCTTCTTCAATGAAACCCTGCGAGGACTGCGTCGTGTCCATATCGAGATTCAGTGTCGAGGTCTCTGCAGCCGGCGCTTGCTCTTGCTGAACGTGTAGTTGTTGAAGAAGAGACACAGGAGCTTCGATCTTGACGACGACCGGTGTCTCTTGATGCACCGCTGCATGTGGGGCTTTATCAGCAGATGGATCAGCGGTTCGCTGCAGATCAAGCACGCGCTGTTGCACGCGGTCTTGCTGCTGCTGCATGGCCGCAGCACGTGCAGCCGCCAACGCAATGCCTGCAGCCGCCGCCGTGCGGTTCCCAGCAGTCGTCACAGTCGACGCGCTCTTTTTTGCTGGTACAGTACCTGTACTCTTTGCCGTTGCCGCCTTGGCTTTGGCTGGTGCACGCTGCTTGGGCGTCGTCGTCGTCGTTGTCTCTAGGCGCTCGCCGTTGACACCTTGCACAGGGATTTTCTTGCGGCTCGTCGCGGATTTCTTCGCTCGTAGACTCTCCACCACTGCCTCAGCTGTTCCGTCCTTGTTTGCTTTCCTGTTCACCGTGGCTCGCTTCGTGGGCATCGCACCGGACGAGGTCGCCATGCGCTTGTGCAGCTCTCTCAACCCAACTTCGACGCTCACAAACTCGCTCTCGTGGCGACCGCTGGAAGCGCCACCACTACCACTGCTGGAAGCGCGCTTGGACTTCTTAATAGTGTTGAGAGCAGGAGGTGCGTCCTCATCCACAAGCGGCGCGTGGGCCGCCGGACGCGCCGCGGCCATGCGCTTCTTGACCGGAACCCCATTGCTCGCCATTGGGCATTCACGGGACTGCCGACGTCTGGGAAAAAATTGAGTGTTTCCACCAATCCAATCACTCAGAACCAAATATCCACCAATCAGATGATTTTGATACAACCGCTATTGAGTCGGATACAAACTTCAACCCGTGACCAGCACCAGCCATTTTCAATCTAACGTTATCTCCCGATGGGCAAGTCCAAGGCGCGCCAGGCGACGGCGCTGCGCACACACGCGGCCGTCGCGGCTGAACCGGCACTTCCAACAGCAGCGCAAGCACCTGAACTACCAGTGGCGCCGCGGTCCCGTTTTCTGCGCGGCAAGATCGAGTTTCTGCGTGCCAATACGCGCTCGGCCGTCGGCCTCTCCAAGGTCTATCTCCATGCCCACGACATGAGTGCGTACGGCATCGAGGCCGGCGCGTACGTCGCGCTTCACAGCGGTAGTGACGTACCCAATAAACTCTTGCTCTGCGGCGTCGCGTGGCCGCTCGACAAGATCAAGAAGAACGGCGTCGGCGTGAGCGCCATGTGGGACGACCATGTCGGTTCGTCTCCGCAGCATGCGATTGTATTGCCGCTGGCCCACCCAGAAAGCCACGTACGCCGGCGAGACGCAACAGTAATGACACTACGGCTCGTGTCTAGAGCGTCGGGCAGTGGCCGCGCGGCCACGACCGCGTGGCCGTCCGAGAACGAGCGGCCGCTGCTGCAAAAGTACGTCCACGTCATGCTCCACGGCGCGCTCGTCCACGCGTCGGCACGGCTCACGCTAACTGTGCACGGCGTCCACACTGTCTTCAAGGTCGAGACCGTGGACGATGCAACCACAGAGGATGCCGACGACAATATAGTCTATCGCGTCTCGATGGGGACCCGCGTGGCCGTCCAGTGGACCGACGCCGAACCAGTGCCCTCTCCATCTCGGTCTTCGTCTCCATCTCCATCTCCTTTTGCACCTCGCGGCTTTGCGGCCATTGGTGGTCTCCAGAAAGAGATTGCGACGATCCGCCAGATCATCGAGCAGCCGCTCGTGAACCCGCAGCTCTTTGCGCAGTTTGGCCTGCCGCCGCCCAAGGGATTGCTGCTCTTTGGACCGCCGGGCACGGGCAAGACCTTGATCGCGCGCGCGCTCGCGAGCGAACTGAACGCGCGCATCTTTTTTATCAATGGGCCCGAGATCGTGAGCAAATACATTGGCGAAAGCGAAGCGAATCTCCGCCAAATCTTTGCGCAGGCCGCGCGCGACGGCCCGTCCATGGTGTTTATCGACGAGATTGATGCGATCTGTCCCAAGCGCGACGCGCGCGTTGGTGAGATGGAGAAGCGCATGGTCGCGACGCTGCTCACGCTCATGGACGGACTGGAGAAGCAGTCCCAGGTCGTCGTGCTCGCTGCGACCAATCGCCCCAATGCACTCGACCCGGCGGTCCGCCGTCCCGGACGCTTCGACCGCGAAGTCGAAATCTCCATCCCGAACGCGTCGGCGCGGCTCGAGATTCTCGACGTCTCGATCGCACGGCTGCCGCATGCTATCACGCGCGACCAACTGCAAGAACTGAGTGCGTCGGCCCACGGATACGTTGGCGCCGACATTAGCGCGCTCTGCAAAGAGGCGGCGCTGCGCGCGCTGCAGCGAGCCTTTGCCGACAAGGACCAGGGCTTTTCGATCCAACTAGAGGATTTGAAGCAGGCCATGCGCGGCATCCGCCCCAGTGCGTTACGCGAGATTGCGATCGACGTGCCCCACGTGCGGTGGCGCGACATTGGCGGCCAGCAAATGATCCAGCAGCAATTGAAAGAGGCCGTCGAGTGGCCGCTCACGCACCCGCAGGCCTTTGTGCGCATGGGCATTCGCCCGCCAAAGGGCGTGCTGCTCTACGGTCCTCCAGGATGCAGCAAGACGCTCACGGCCAAGGCGCTCGCGACCGAGAGTTCCATGAATTTCATTGCGATCAAGGGCCCCGAGCTCTTTAGTAAGTGGGTCGGCGAGTCGGAAAAGGCCATCCAGTCGATCTTCCGCAAGGCCCGCGCGGCCGCGCCGACCGTCGTGTTCTTTGACGAGATTGACGCGATCGCGAGCCAGCGCGGCGGCGACGGCAGTTCGCAGGTCGCCGACCGCGTGCTCAGTCAATTACTCACAGAGCTCGACGGCATTGAGCCGCTCAAGCAGGTGCTCGTGGTCGCAGCGACCAACCGACCTGATCTCATTGACAGCGCGCTCATGCGGCCCGGGCGCATCGACCGCGTGCTGTACGTCGGACCGCCGGACGCGACAGCGCGGAAAGAGATCTTGGCGATCCACTGCCGCAAGATTCCGCTTGCCGACGACGTCGAGATGGAAGCGCTCGCACAGCTCACGGACGGATTCTCGGGCGCCGAGCTGTACGCGCTCTGTCGCGAAGCCGCCATGCACGCGATCGAACAGGACCGCAACGCCCAGCGAGTGACGCGGCACCACTTTGCCATGGCGAGCGACAAGATCACGCCGCAGATTGACGCGGCCATGCTGCGATTCTTTGAAATGTTTCGGGACGGACGACGGTGATTGGAGTAAAGTAATAGAAGACCCAAGGAGCCGTTCCTATGATCCACCCACGACGGCCATGTCCGACACGACTATGTAGTATCCTGAACCCTGAATCGCCCCGCCCGACTCATCAAGCGCGAACCCAAATCAGTCTCATCCCAGGTCCCACCAAGTCTCAACCTCGGCAGTCGCACACTACGAATCACCGTAGTCTTAAATTCGCCGTCTCGTGTCCACAATGGTGCTTGCCTCCTGGCCGTCGACGTCGAATGCTTTGCTCGCGCTCGCGCTGGCCGTGGCCGTGGCGTTGCGATGGGCCGTGCGCTCGTCCACCAAGTCCGTCTCGGACACCACAGCGCCCATGGCGCCCCACGCACTGCCATTCTTCCACCACACGTTCGAGGTGCGTCGCCATACGCACCACACGCACGACTGGACGGCCAGGCCTTGCGGTCAGTTTGGCACGCGTTCGTTCCGCACCAAGATCTTTGGACGTGCGTTCGTCACAGTGCTCAACACGCCCGCGCTCGTCGAGGGCGTGCTTCAGACCCAGTTTGCGTGCTTTGAGAAAGGACTTTTTCCTGGCCGACAATTTGCAGCCGCTGCTCGGTGGCGGCATTTTCCCAGTGGACGGCGACCACTGGCGGCACCAGCGCAAGACCGTGAGCCACCTCTTTACGCTGCGGTGGCTGTGAGACTCGATGGCCCTCACCATCTACGATCTGCTGCCCTCGATGGATCGCATCTTGGAGCGAGCGGCTGACAGCAGCGAGCCGCTCGACCTGGTCCAGTTTCTCAACCGGTTCACGATGGAGGCGTTCGCCCAAGATTGGGTTTGGCGTGGACTTGAATGGGCTGGACGCCGCAGAGGACCACCCGTTGGCACAGGCGTTTAACTGCGCACAGCGGCTCAGCACGCTGAAGTTCATCCGTCCGCGGACCGTGTGGAAGCTGCTCGATTGGCTGCAGCTCGGGAGCGAGGCCACGCTGACAAGACACGTCCGCGTGATTAATGAGACCGTGCTGGTCATCATCACAAGTGAATTAACCGAGCTCGAGAAGAAGAAGCAGCAGCCGCGCCAGTCGACTCGAGAGGCGGCGAACGGCAAGACGATCGTGTCGCTGTTCCTCGAGGATGCGATTCGCTAGAGCGGGTTGATCGACCCCGTCTTCTTGCGGGACATTGTAGTCAATTTTCTCATATTGCGGGCAGACACAAAACGGCACAGGCACTTCCGTGGTGCTTCTTCGAGCTGGGCCAGCACCCGCACGAGGAAGAGCGGCTTCGAGCCGAGCTATTTAGCATTGATCCCGCTATGATCTCCATGGACCACGTCCAGCGGCTGCCGTACCTCGAGGCCATACTCAAGGAGACGCTGCGTTTGCATCCGTCCGTGCCGTCCAACAACCGACGCGTGAAGAGAGACGAGCGTGCTGTGCGACGGTACGTTCACCCCAAAAGACTCAAGATCGTGTCGTTCTCGTCCTACTTGATGGCACGCGCGACCCATGTGTGGGGACCGGACACCACACCGTTCCGTCCCGAGCGATGGATGGATCCAGCGAACGCCGACAAGCTCCTGACGGTCATTCCAGTTTACAGCGTTCCACGCAGACCCGCGCACGTGTCTGGGCATGAATGTGGCATACTGGTATGATGGAGATGAAGATTTTGGTTGCACGTGTGCTCAACAAGTTTCAGTTGGCGTTGGTGCCCGACCAGCATATAACCTACGATCTGTCACTCACACTGCCCGTGAAAGGGCAGCTCCTCACACGCGTCCAGCGCCTGTGACAGTTAAGAAATTCTTGTAAAGGATCAGTTCACGTACGACGTAGTATGGTTTTGTTACCATCACACTGGTCTTGGAACAGTGTACTAGTAGTATTTACACGGCCGTGAGGGTTGGCGCGAGACGCGCTTCGACTGCCGTCCAGAACGCACAGCGTTCCGTATGGAGTGGCATGTACGCACCCATGGTCTCCAGCTGAAGTCCACTGGACTGGAGCACGATCTGCTGGCGTGTGGACGCACTGTACGGTGGCCACGGGAGGCTCGTGGCTGCGACGCCGCTGTTGGGGGAGCCCGTGGCGGCAAACGTCGTCCAGTAGCGTTGCAGGTTCCCCACGAACGCCTGCGTGGCCGCGTCTTGGGCCACGCCAGCAACAATGTTAAACACGTAGCGCACGTCGGCCGTGTGGACCGCGAGCGGATAGCCGTAGGTCACCGACGAGGTCTGGTTAAAGCGGTACCGATAGGTACTAAAAGTAGTAGGGCACGCCAGTGCGAGGACGAGCGACGCGAGTTCGCTTGGACACGCGTAGATGGCGTCGCCGTAGATCTCCGAGACGCGGTGGCTTGGCGTGAGAAAGTTACCAACCGGATACAGTGCGTCGACGCGCGTCAGCTCCGTCGCCGTCAGCAGCGAGAACCGTGACTGCACAAACGGCATGACGTCGGCTGCCTGGGTCACGGCCGTCGTGAACGTCCACCCTTCAT
>JAADVC010001022.1:0-13283 GCA_023334575.1 Pythium volutum | reverse complement strand
GATGCCTTTTGCGTCGTCTTGTCGGGCCACTACGCCGCTCGTGAGTGGTACAACCAATTGTGCGGCATCAATCGTTAGTCCCAGCTCATCTGCAGTCCAAGAAGGCAGCTTCCACAGCGCCATCGCGCCGTCCTGCTGGATCTCCACAGCACTAGCGAGCGGCGACTCGTAGCCCCCACTCGACGACAGTGGCTTCCACGCGCCGTGGTCGGGCGTGAAATTGAAAATCTAATATACACATATACATTCAGAGAGTCTCCACCCATGGGGCGACTGTTGCTGCTGGGTGCGTACCTCACTCCATCGGTTGTTCCAGACCGAGAAGCCGGCCTTGTCTAGCTGCTGCTGCAGCGAAAAGTACGTGAGTGGGAAGCACGCGACGCGCACGTTGGTCGAGAGTTCGAGAATGGGCTCGGTCATACAGTAGAGGAACACGTCGAGCGCGTCACAGTCGCGCGTGCGGAACTGCTGCCCGGCCGCGATGACCGTGCATTTGGTGCAGTTACGCAGAAAGAGTGACGAGTCGCAGGGCCCAACGACAATGCGACAGTTGGTGCAGTCGTCGATCTGCACGGCCGTGCAATTATCCAGCAAAAAGATGTCGCAGTCGGAACAGTTTTCAATGAGGAATTGCTGGCCGTTGATACTGCCGGGCTGCTTGATGAGACAAGACGGCCCACGCGCGTTCGAGAAGATGTAGTCCTCGCGCTTAAGTGTTGTGTCGCGACCGAACGTGAGCGATCTCCTGTGAGGGGAGGAAGAGTAGGGGAGAGGACGCCGAGGAGGAGGAGGAGGAGCGTCGTCGCGGAGAACGGGACCGGCGTGGCAGATATTCCCCATGGTAGATCACGGGGGAATGACGTCATGGAGACGTTGAAGTGGGTCACGAAGCAGGGTCTATTTTGGTGTTGGCCAATGTGCACCACACTAATTGGACGAATCATGTTGGATGTGCAATATTTGTTTTCGGAATGCTGGGAAGGGTGATCGGTCCGGTTCGTCAACTGAGCATTTACGAAAGGGTTATAAACTTCAGCAGGCAGTTGGTCTGTGTTTCGTCCATGTCGTGACGTCAAACCATCCCTTGTCTTTGCGCCGTAGATGAGCCCGGATCAGGTTTCAAAGGTCGAAGTGGCTGAGTGTTCTGCCATTCTGCCCGCCGTGTCCCAGACTGGGAGCTGAAACCCTTCTTCTGGTCCAACAACAGCGGAGGGAGGAGCAGCAGAGGAGCGAACAAGAGGAGGAGGCTCCACCAGTGGAGTTGAAGAACAACGCTCCATCAGCCAGCGCCAACCCACAAACGGAGGACAGCGCGCGCACATCTCGGAACACAACCGCAGAACCGTTCCCGCGCTCACAACCCGAACTGTTCTCTTCCGTGCGCGTCACATTTTTGTCAGTCTATTGCTGTTGGATCGGATTGCGTGTTGTATTGTTGACACCGACCAACGCTCCCACCCACCTATAACCAACGAATCAGTTGTTGGAAACCCGCTAACGCCAACCATGCAAGCCGGCCCATCGATCGCCGAGCTCGCGGAAGCTGTCCATGCCGCGACTGAGCCGCCGCCCCCACCCCCTCATACGCACAAGCGCGAGCTCGAGACGCTGCGCCACAACATTGAGCTTTTCGTGGATGGCGTCATGATGGAGGACCAGTACCCGCTCGCTGCACTGCTGAACGAGAGCTTCACGATGGAGATGCTGGATCTGCTCTTCAAGCGCATGACCGCCAAGCTCCGCATGATTCTCTTTTCGCGCGCCAAGACCCACGAGTTTCTAAGCATCGCGTTGGACCCGTCTCAGCCGCGCCACACACGTGCGCTCGCGACGGCGTTTGTTGTAGTCGGCGGCGCCGCGGCCAACACGGTCGCGTGTCGCGACGGTGACCACTACGTGTGCCGCGAATTTTGGGACTCGATCTTTGGTTCCTTGCAGAAGGAGGCCCAGGCGTCCGCATTGGCGGCCGCATCGACACCAACGCCAACACCCATCGCCAAATCCAATCCAACGTTGGCCACGACGGATATCACACCAACAGAACCAACAACTCTACCGCCAACTCTACCAACGACCGAGACGCCGGCGACGACAGGCGGCGACGAAGCCGCAGTAGCCGAGCTCGTAGAGCTCATCCAGGTCGAGATCAACGACATCGAAAAGTACGGCGCCAAGTCTCACCAGCGCAGCGTCGTCTTGCAGGAAGCCCTGAACAAAAAGAACGCCGAGAAGAATGGCGCTGAGGAAGGTGATGACGACGACCACCACAGCCTGCCCGACATGGACACGGATCACCGCTTGTCCGTGTTGGAAGAGAAGGACTCACCCAAGGTGTTGTCGCCGACCAGCGCCGCCAACGATTCCAACGATTCTGATGACACCGACGATTTCAATAGCTCGGTGTTACCTGTAGTGGGATTGTACAGTGAAGACACGGCCAACTTTTCGTCCCAACTGCTTCGGTACTTTGCGATCAAGGGTCAGCGCGGCGCCTGCATTCTCGACTACCTCGCCCAACATCCGCCGCTCGTAGAACTGTTAATGGCCAACATTGGCCACGACGACACGCGCACCATGTTGCTCCATGTGGTGTATTCCGACCACTCGGACGCCGCGATCGAATCGTTGTTCAAGATGCGGTTGATGGATCGGCTGATCCAACTGTTGGTGTCGTTTGGGCCGCCGCGGAACACTTTTGAGCGGGACCGCGTCGAGAACAGTTTTTTATTACTTCGCGAAATCATCCACGCGCCGTATCTTACGGGCAGGGGCGTCGCGATCTCGGCCAAGACCATCCCGCTCGACAAGGTCACAGGCCAGGACGAGTACGTCTCGATCTGCGGCGCCTCGCGGGAAATGGCCAACTCGTCGCTGCGCAAGTACACGTCCCGCAAAGTGCGACGCATTGTCCACTTGTTTATCCAACAAAACCAGATCCGCATCGAGCAGCTCTTTTCGCAAATGATCCAGGAGCTCACGTTTTGGAATTCACAAGTCGCCCGCGACCGCGCACGCCGCGATAGCCTCGCGAACCTCGAGAGTCTCGAGTCGCTGTCACTCGTGGGCATGGGCCATCCTCGTCCCGTGGGCACGGCCACGCTCACGCATTTGTTTGAGCTCACTGAGACGGTCGATTTTTCCGAGGAACACACCAAGAAAGCTGGCCCCAATGCCGCGGCCGTGACAACTGTGGGTATTGACTGTCTGAATTTCATGTGCTCGACGCATCTCGTGCGCACGGGGAAGCTGCTCGTCAAGAAGAAACTGCGGAACGAGATTCAGCCGTGCCACGTCGCGGTCAACTGCATGATGGGGCTTCGCATCACGTCGATCCGGAAAGAAGACAAGTCGCACGCCACGCCGACAGCGGCACTGGATTCGGCGTTTGTGCACACCACAGGAAACCAAATCCACATTACGCTGGACGAGATTGACCGCGTCGCGAGCAGCGACTGGCACAAGTTTGGCTTTGTCGTGACGGTCAAGAAGCGCGTCGTGGTCAACGGCGACGCGTCGTTTTCGTCCGAGCACGTGACGATCTCGGAGGAATTCTTTGCGGCCGCCAGTGACGAGGAAAAGCAAAGCTGGATCAAGTTGTTGCAGCAAGTGATCGACGGCGACCTCACTGCGCTCGAAATTTTCTGCAGCGACGACTGGCGCAGCAATGTCCGCGAGTACCGCCAATTGCGCGAGTGTCTGATCACATCCATGGAGCGCAAGGGCCACGAGCTCATGGCGTTTCTCAAGCAAGTGCTCGTCCTTGACCAGCGCCGTGCCAGTGGCTTCCACTTGTGGACGATTGTCAAGTTTCTCAACGCTGTGCTGTCGAACGAATCCAAACGCCTGGATCAAATGTTCGTCTCGTCGCAGCTTCTGCGTGTGCTCATGGTGTGCTATGAAAAGTACCCGATGATGAACTTGCTATTGGGCGAGATCACCAAGATGATGCTCTTTGTGTTGGGCGATTTCAAGAACAAGCGGTCGCGGCGGTGCCCCATCATTGGCAAGCTGCTCAATTCCCAGGAACCCGACGCCAAGCTGCTGCCGCTGCTCACGACGGCGTTTGTCGGGACCGAAGGCGGCAAGACGTCTCCGTTTGCCGGGACGGATACGCTGTCGGAACTCAAGTTGCTCATGGAGTCGATCATGCTGTGCTATCGTGACCCAAAGTCTCGGAGTCAAGAGCGAGTCCAAGCCGTTTTGAAAGAGGACCCCAAGTGGCAGGTACTGATCCAAGCAGTCGAACAAGAAATCGCCAAGAACCCGACCAGGCGCATCACGTCCGTGCCAGTGCCACCGTCATCCGAAGGCAAGAGCGGCGCAAGCAAAATGACTAAAGTGGACGCGATCATTGCGGCGGCGCCGACGCAGCCCGCGTTTCAAGAGCACATTATCAACCAGATTACGAGGCCGTGCTACTTTAGCGCCCATGGCTTTGGCTCGTCGTTTCTACTCGGCGATGGCTGTGCGTTTGGCTACATGTTTAAGCAGCGTCACGGCAGCGGCACGGGCGGTGCGTGGCAAAAGGTGCTGCTCGTGTACGAGTATGTGAGCTACAAGTTGTGGTACTTTTACCCGAGCGAAGTCGACGAGACGCACCACATTCAGTGGAAGTGGATTGTGCCGGTCGGTGTGCGTGGGCGCTACACGCACGGCCACGACGAGAGCCACTCGTCCGTGGGCCACCACGGGCTATTTGTCACGGCCTATGACCAGCACCACGAAGGCACGAGCTCTTTGATCCATCACCATGATACGCCCGCGGGTACGCGCGAGTTACACTTTAGTGTAACCAAGTTGGAAGACCGCGACCAGTGGAAGCAAGTGTTGGCAAAAGCCGCGGCCGAGATCCAACAGCTCGCGCGGGACTATGTAGCCATGAAGGCCAAGCTGAAAAAGCCCGACAAGAAAACCATCACGCACTGCCAAGACCCGAGCTGCCAACAGCCCTTCAAGCTGCTGCGACGACCGCACGCCTGCAAGCGCTGCGGCCAGTGGTTTTGCTCCAAGTGCTCGATGCAGCGACTCGCGATTCCGCAGTTTGGGCTCATGCACGCTGTGCGCCACTGCCGCGCGTGCTTTGAAGCTGCCGGTGGATTGGAGGCCACGAAAGAGCCAACAAAACTCTTTGGTCCAGCCAACAAAAGTGGCAGCAGTTCCAACAATAACACCAACAGTGCCAACAAAAACGGCAGTGCCGCCAACACCAACACCAACAAAACCAACGGCCAGAGCGCCAACAGCAATGGGAAGACGACGAATACCAACGGCAGCAACAGCAAGAACCCAAATGGGCTCCGTGTGGATACGAGCGCGAGCGAGCCGCACAAGCCGTTCAGTAATCACGAGCTGTATGAGCTGGCTCATGGCATGGTGTCGCCGCGATCGATGCTGGCGATGCGCCGCCGCATGACGCGCCTCGACTCGATCGACTCGCCCACGAGCGGCTACCAAGTAGACGAACTGAATGGCTCGGTCGTGACGCTCGTGAAGAAGGAGCCGCGGCATTTCTTTGGTGACGACAATGGCGACGACTCGAACGAGCTATCGCCGTACGGATCCCCACCACCGGCGTCGTATCTGCTGCCGCTGAAGGAGGACACGCGCGGGTGAGGGAAGAAGAGGAGAGTACGAACAGAAAGTTTTGGGAGGTGCTGCACGAGTAGCCACGCCACCGAAAAGTGCCGAGCAGAAGCAATTGAAAATGGTGGCACACGAAGGTGGGCATGTAGATTACCCAAAATACAGTCATGCTGGTCACCCGAATATAAGTTGAACCCAACATGACCCGATTCTGTTTCTTGGTTCTCCGAGAAAGATACCTTTGTTCTCCGCTGCCCCGGAAGAACTGGACTTTGCCTGACGTGAAGGCATGTTGTGCCGTCAATACCTAAGTTCTCATACACTTCTGGACTTTGATGTGTACAGACAGTAGAAAACGACCCCATGCCGTTCCAGTTCCAACTTATGCCATTTCGGTCAAACTCCTTCAGTTTGGAGTCGCATATCCAATGCCGTTCCCGCAGACCACACACAAACACAAAGCTTTCCTCTGATGTGGACGCCACTTCTGGAAGAAGGTTCTGGAACGGTCGTTTCCAACACCTGATTCAAACCTAAACGCCATACAACTAGGTGTATATTTCCAACAATATGGTCATGTTTGAAACACGCCACTCATCAGAGGGTCCTTCTTTGACAAAACATTCTGGACTCTGAAGACTGGGTTTTTGGGTGGCAACTTTTGGTCGCGCTTGGACGCGGCCACCAACAAGTCATCGTTCGTCCTGCGTCCTTTGCTCTCCGCTCCCCCGTTGCTACTCGGCTCCCCACCCACCCAGTTTGGTTCCGTTCCCTCGTTCTCCGTTGGCTCGGACTCACTTTCCCCTCACGACACCAAAGACACCTCCAAAACCTAGACCATGTTCGGCGGCGGCTTCGATAGCTTTTTCGGTGGCGGCTTTGAAGGCGGCGGCCACGGCCACGGCATGCCGTCCAAGGCCGTGGACAACAGCAAGTACTACGAAGTGCTCGGCGTCGCCAAGACTGCCACGGCCGCCGAGATCAAGAAGGCCTACCGCAAGCTTGCGCTGAAGAACCACCCCGATAAAGGTGGTGACCCGGAACTGGTGCGTTCGAAATCCCCTCTTTCTCGCCAGAGGAAAGAAGAGAACATTCTACTGACGTCATCTTTTGTGTTTTGTTGGGAGAACAGTTCAAGACCATCACGGTCGCGTACGAAGTGCTCTCGGACCAGGAGAAGCGCGATCTTTACGACCAGGTACAGTCCCCACAACCAACGTTGGCGAACGATCTCCAACACAGACCAGTGGCTCACATACACATTGTGGATCTTTTTTAGTATGGCGAGGAAGGGCTCCAGAATGGTGGCGGTGGCGCCGACGCGAGCGACCTCTTTAGCCAGATCTTCCGCGGCGGCGGCGGTGCGCGTCGCCGCACGGGTCCGCAAAAGGGCGAGGACCTCACGCACCCGCTCAAGGTGTCGCTCGAGGACCTGTACAACGGCAAGACGGTCAAGCTCGCTGTGAACCGCGACGTGCTCTGTGGCCGCTGCGAGGGCCGCGGCGGTGCAGACGGTGCCGAAAAGATCTGTGACACGTGTCAGGGCCGTGGCATGCGCGTGCAGATGCGCCAGATCTCGCCGACAATGATGCAGCAGATGCAGTCGGTGTGCCCGGACTGCCGCGGACAGGGCAAGACGATCCGCGAGGCCGACCGCTGCAAGGGCTGCAAGGGCAAGAAGGTCACGAAGGAGCGCAAGGTGCTCGAAGTGCACATTGAAAAGGGCATGCGCCATGGGCAGCGCATCACGTTTTCGGGTGAGGCCGACCAGGCGCCCGGCACGATCCCGGGCGACATTATCTTTGTCGTCCAGGAGAAGGAGCACCCAGTCTTCCAGCGCAAGGGCGGCAACCTCATTATGGAGAAGAAGATTAGCCTGGTCGAAGCGCTGTGCGGATTCGAGATGATTGTCGAGCACCTCGACGGCCGCCACTTGCACGTGAAGACGCGCCCGGGCGAGATCATCAAGCCGAACCAGTTTAAGGCCGTCCACGGCGAGGGCATGCCGACCCACGGCAACCCGTTTGTCAAGGGCCAGCTCGTGATTCTCTTCAAGGTGCAGTTCCCCGAGACGGGCGGACTCACGGACAAGCAGCTCACGGCGCTCAAGGCGGCGCTGCCACTGCCGTCGCCCGTGCAAATCGTTGCGGATTCCGAGGAGTGCTTCCTCTCGGAGTTTGACGCCGAGGCCGCGCAGCACGACCAGTCGAACCGCGAGGCGTACGACAGTGACGAGGAGCGCGGCGGCCAGCGCGTGCAGTGCCAGCAGCAGTAAGGCGTGTCTGGGCGGCGCAATTAGACTACGTAGTGGTCGGCTCGTGGAGGGCTCGTGCGACCCAGGTGCTCGCTCGCTTTTTCTCTCTCGGACGCGGTCCGCGGCTCAAGTAGTTTTTGGGTTTGTTGCTGTTTGATAATTATCGCTTTCTCTCTGATTCCCGCGCGTGGGCGGTCGCTAGCCCCCTCCTCCACCTTCACCTCGACCCACGTGTGAACGGGGGTCTTCCTTGCATTTTCCATCATCTCCATCTTTCGACCAGCTAGTAGTACGATTTTCTACCTCGTGAATAGATTTCCAACTTTCAGTTTTTACGAGCTGAGACCAATGCCCCACTTGCTGATCTCATCGCGGCCCGCGAAATGTTCCAAGTCCGTGGAACAGTTTTGTGGAACCGTTTTTGACAGCAAAAAGTCACAATAAGTTGGAAGTTGAAGCGAATCCATAGTATTCTCCATTTCTCCCAAGTCCGTTTGGCAAGACTAGGATGTGACACCCGTTGCCCCTCGTTGTGGAAGCTGATCACGTGAAGAGACTCGATCCAGTTTACTCGTCGACGGTCTCGTTCTGGAGGCCCTTGTAGGTCGCAACCTGGACGTGCTGGACGAGCGTGTAGAGCTTCTCCTTGGCATCTTCATCTTCGTTACGCTTGCGCGAAAGACGCACGCGCACGCGGAACGGCACGTTGCGGACACCCTTCGACCAGAGGAACTTGTTGAGCTTCGAGTCGATGCGGACGTCAGCCGTCTTCATGGCCTTCTGCGCAAACTTGCGGATCTCGCTCACGGCGCGCGACGCCTTTTTCTTGAAGGTGCTGTAGAACAAAAAAAGCATCCAAAGTCAAGGAAGTCTCCAAGGTGGGAGCTACAGAGGAAAGGTGGGAATCGGAACGAGAAGGAGAACAATCGCCAACAACACACCACAAACACCATCGCACCAACGTTGGCGCTGGACCCCTCACGACATGGCCCAAAGGACACTGTTCACCACTCGCTGTAAGACTGGCGTAAAGTAGACCGATCCACAGCGAGCAGGTCAGGCGTGGCACGCTGTGTCCTGACGAGAGGGAACCCAGCATTGACAATTGGCAGGCGGTGTTGGTTGTTGGTTTTGTCTCCTCTCGCGCCACCGGCAATAATATGCAGACGAGAATCGTTGGAAAAAAAGGATACCGTCCGTGAAGGCGCTTGTGGAGGTTGACCGTGTAGTCGCGGGCGACGACATCCGGAGAGCGCTTGGTGTTACGAGTCTTCGTTTCCTTGACCATGGTGGATCCTGTCGATTGCTTCGGCGAGTGGCCAACACAACCAACAGAACCACCACACCCAGGAACCAAAGCGCGCCCGCGACCACCAGTCAAAAAAGGAGGTCGGGTCAAAGTTGGTGAGCGTACGGCATACACTAGCGTGGACTACATAAAGTACGACAACCCCATCCCTCCAGTTTGAACTCAAACTGGAGGGATGGGGTGTCAAACTTTGAAGTCTTTACAGTGCGTGAGGTTCGCTGCAAATTATACCGACATTTTACCGGTATTAAAGTAAATTACCGTAAGGTTTTGTTTTCGGCAAAGTAAAGTTCGTACTTAGGTGAGAGTTTCTTCCCGCACGAAAGAAAGGAAGATGGGCAACCAGATGGCTTCAACAGAGTGATGACTGCCCTTGTCTGCCACACGCACATGGCTACCATTGGGCCGTATGTACACTTTTTCTCTCTCTCCAAGTCGCTCTCTATACACTTTTTGTATCTGCAGTCGTTCGCAATGTTTTTTTCCAACTCGTTTCTTTGCCCGCAAAGAAGTTTCCCACATTGCGCCCATCCGCCTCTTGAGAAGAGCGCGAGAACAAAAGCTTCTCCTCCACTTTTTTTCTCGCCAGAGTTTTGAGGAGGGAGGTATGCGACGTGCAACGACCAAGCTGGTCCACACACATGCGGACGATCGACAAACGACTGTGTTTTTCTATGCAAAGTGTACATAGCAGGCAGCTACGATGCATTAGTCCCTCCATCTGCTGACGGCATACAGCAGGAAGGGAAATCCGCTGCGAGCGGACGGTTGACAGCCTGCTGATTGTCGTCTGCACGCGCAAAGTCGCATTGAGAGCTCACTTTCCAACTTGCCCGCGAGAGCTCAAGCGCCAACTCCTCCACCCTTCTCAAGTACCCCACCAAGACTCTACTACAATGGGCTGCCACCAATCCAAGGTCGAAGAGCAGGTTGAGGCTCCTGTCGCTGCCCCCGAGACGGAGACGGTTGCCCCGGTAGAGGCCGCGCCGGCCACGGAAGTCGCTCCGGCCTCCGAGACGCCTGCCGCTGAAGAAGCCAAGACCGAGACGGAGAAGCCCGCCCCTGTCGCTGAGGTAGAGGCGGAGGGCCCCGCTGCCGTGGAGGCTGCCCCAGCTAGCGCGACGGTGTCGGAAGTCACCTCGACCGAGACTGTTGCCAGCGAGACCAAGGAAGAGGTTGCCGAGGTCACGGAGGCTGCCGCGGCACCTGCGGCTGAACCGGTCGTCGAGGAGGCTGTTGCGCCTGCTGCTGAACCTGCTGCTGAGGCTGTTGCTGAGGTTGTTGCTGAGCCCGAGGCTGAAACGACACCCGCGACTGAAGAATTGGCCGCGCCCGAGCCGACGGTATCATTTACCGCGGCTGGTACAACCACTGAGCAGAATGTCGTGTTCTACCAGTTCACGCTCGTCGACAAGGAAGATCCGTCCAAGGAGACCACGATCCGCAAGCGCTTCACCGACTTCAAGGTGCTCCACGCCGAAGTCGCCAAGCTCATGGCGAGCGAGTCGAACGTGCCGGCCAGCCAAGGCGCCAAGTTTGCGACCTACCCGGCGCTGCCGCCGTTGCCAAAGTCGGGCGTGACCACGGTGCTGTTTGGCCGCAAGAACAAGAGCCTCACGGCTGATCGCGAGGCTCAGTTTGCCACGATCCTCAACGCCATTGCGCGCCATCCGATCGCTTTTGAGAGCGACGCCGTCAAGAGCTTCTTGGCGTAAAGGCGGATGGGATTTTGCCGGGCGGGAAGGTATGTATTGAGCAGATGACCAAGATTGGGAGAGAGTGAGAGGAGAGCAGGAGGAGCGGAGAACACAATGTTTTCCCAGAACCTCAACGTCAAGGTGGTCGTCAAGGGATCGGAAGGATTCCTAGGAAGGAATGTGTAGTACAGTAGAGTACTCGTACATAGCGATCAATAAACATCCAGCCATGAAAAAGATCCAAAGAGTCCGCTGTGACCTGGGTGCATGCCCGGGGTAGTACAGTAACATGGTCCATGTTACATGGATGACCAGGGTACCAACTGACTGATTGGTTAGGCAGTTGAAGGACACGTTCGCTGCGGACTCCATTTGAGTCTCCAGCCTGGAGTCCAGGGGACGTGTCCATCCGCCACAGGCGAAGTCCGATAGACAAGGAGGATGTGTGCGTGTGACTGGATGGCGCCTCGAGCGAGAGGGTGACGTTCTCATTCTCTGCCATCTCCTCCAATCACAGTACAGTGTTCCGCGACGCCTCGACTTCAAGCAAATCATCATGCAAGATTTCAGCTCCCCGTGTATCCACTTAATCCTTTTCAGCCAATCAGTGGAAATCATTTTCATCCACGAAGTCCGTTCAACTGACTGCCGTGACCTTTCCCAAGGGAAACCCAAAGTTCTTCACTGTGAAGTTCACGCAGCTGAGCCAAAAGAGAAGAAAGCCCAGTGGGGCAGTGGCGGTGCCCCCGAGAAAGAAATTGTTCACGCGCGTCGGCGACAGAACTCTTCTCACACAGAACGGTTCTCCGACCATGGGGGAGGAGGAGTATGTTTCACGACCTGCGAAAAAACAGACCCGCTTCAAGCGGGCCGCTCATGATCATTCAATCGCCTGGCTACGGTATCGCCAGAATCTGGCCCAGATGGATCATTTCGTTTGGAGCGAGTGAACCCTAGTGTAATTCCGACCTTGAAGCCACTGGGCCAAACAACTGGAATCTACGCAACACCAAGAAGACATGAAAGAAAGAAGAGACATGGACGGAGGGAGAGAGGAGAACAAGCAAGGAGGAGAACAGCAGAGAGGAGAAACAAAACCCAAACGTACCGTAACGTACTGTACTGTAGGATTCCCTCCACTTGCGTTGCATCTGCATCTGGATCTCCTCTCGGCTTTCCGCGGGATTTCCTCAGTCGGCGATTTCCCTCGTCTTCCGCCAAGCATCGTTCCCCCCTTTCCCAAAGGAAACCTTCGCCCCATCTAAAATGGGCTGCACGCAATCCAAGGCCGCGCCCATCGACACGGCGGCCCATGCGCCCGCCGCCGCCGCTACCCCCACCAAGACGCCTGCCACCGAGACGGCGTCGTCCACGCTCGAAAATCCGGCGTCCGAAAGCGGCTCCAAGCTAACGCCATCGGCCTCGGCCGAGGACAGCGACGCTGTACCCGGTTTTGTCGACAATCCGGCCGTGAGCATTAGCGTCGTTGGTGGCGACAACGACAGCACGTCCACGAAACTGCCAGCGTCGTTTTCCTTTTCGTTCATTGAAGTGGCTGGAAGCAACCCGCAGAGCACGGCGTCGAACGCCGCGCCGATTGAAGTGATCGCCGAGGAACCCGCCGTCGAGAAGAAGAACGAAACCGAGACGGTAGCGGTGGCCGTGGCGGCGCCTGTCTCGATGCCTGCGCCCGAGGCGCCCGTGGAGGAAGCAACGGCGGTCGCTGCGCCCGTGACGGAAGAGGTGGCCCCCGCTGTGGTGGTCGAGGAGGCGGCCGCGCCGGCGTCCGCTGCTGTGGAAGAAGTCGAGGAAGCCCCCATGCCAGTCGTGGAAGACATTGCGGTGGCTCCTGCTCCTGTCGCGGAGGCGCCCGTGGCCGAAGTCGCGGCTCCTGCTGCTGTTGTGGACGAAGTTGCTCCTCCAGTTTCCGAGACGACCGTGGTCGAGGAGGCTGTGGTCGCCGAGACCGTGGCGGCCGTCGTGGCCGAGGAGACCGTCGCTGAAACTCCAGTGGTGGAGGCGCCCGTCGTCGTGGAGGCTCCCGTCGTGGTAGAGGCTCCCGTCGTGGTCGAGGCGGCCGCTGTGGTAGAGGCTCCCGTCGCTGAGGAGGCCGCCGTCGTTGTGGAGGCTCCCGTCGTGGTCGTGGAGGAGGCCGCTCCCATCGCTGTGGAAGCTGTGGCTGCGGAGCCTGCCGCGCCTGTTCCTGTTGCTGAGGAGACGCCAGTCGTGGCGGAGGTTGCCACTCCCGCTTCCATCGTCGAGGAGACGCCCGTCGCTGCAGTGGAGACGACGGTGGAAACGCCAGCTGCCGTTGCCGAGGAGGCGGCTCCTGTTGTCGTCGCTGAGGCGGTCCCAGTCGTCGTCACTGCGGCGGCCCCAGTAGTCGAAGAGGCGGCCCCAGTCGTCGTCACTGAGGCGACCCCAGTCGTCGAGGAGGCGG
>JAADVC010001021.1:0-13283 GCA_023334575.1 Pythium volutum | reverse complement strand
GTGTTAGAACAGGGCTTTTTACACCCACCAGATGATCACTTTCCTATGGTGGTAGCCAGATATAGGGTGGAATTGGCCGGGTAGATTCTGTTTTTGCCCTTAAAAATGGCCAATTCGCAGCCGTTTTCGAGATATGAGGACTTCATTGGCATGCCTCAAACGGGTGGAATTTGCGGGAATAGGGTCAAGTAGGGGAACGTCACATACACTGAGATTATTGGGCGAGGCCCCAAAACATATGGTGGTTAGGTTAGGATCAGCGGTTGTTGTGCGCCTGTCCAGCCTTCGCCGCTGAAAAGTTAGAAAGCCACTTTTGAACAACGTGAGAACAGTCTCAGAGAGAGAGATAAAGTTGTAGAGTTACTCCTCGTCGTCAGTCTCATACTCGCCCTCGCTCATCAACTCGGCTTCCTCGTGCGATCTCGCGTATCGGTCCTCGTGCTTCTGTACGTGCCTGCATGACCTGGCCCAATGTCTAGGCTTGACGGCTTGTAGGCTCACTCGGACCTTCTCCAAGAGGTCTGCCATGTTTGTCGCCGGGTTCGAGGCAATCCGTTCTTTGACTTGAGCCCAAATCAGCTCAATCGGTTGAAGCTCGGGGTGGTAAGGCGGTGTGAACGTGACCTGGTGGCCGTACATCCACGCAATGACACAGGTGCTGTAGATAGGCTTAGGCTTGTGCGCCCGAGCCAACTCAAGAAGTTGCGCCTTCACAAACCGCTCCCCGTACGTAATTCCTACGTAACGAAACAAAAATGATCAGAGATTGGATTCCAAACCAAACCCGGATACGTTCCATTGTTAGTGAGCCACTCTTGGATCTCGGCTTTCTTCCACCGGGTCGTTGGGGAGGGAAAGAGGTTGCGTTTGTGGTAAGACGCTCCGTCCATAAAGATCATGCACTTGCCGTATCCCTCGCGCAAAATTCGACACAAGTTTGTGAACCATCGCTCGAACTGGGGCGAGTTGAAGTTGCCGTGATAATCCAATGGGTTCTTTTCCGAGGAGGTCTTCCGTGAGTCCCAGAAAATAACAGAGCCTTCCACCGTCTCGCCAACCAATCGGCCGCCCTCGCGACGCAGGCACCCAGCAGCTACAATACAAACGCTGCACAGCAGTAAGACACCGAAGCAAGCAAACAAACTCGACTAAGACTTACCGACCACCGACGCCACTGTCAGAAATCCGCTTTTCATCTTTGCCTAGCCACGTCTTGTCGGTGACGTGGTTCTTGTTGACGTACGACTCGTCGAGATATATCTCGGTGACGGCGGGATTTTGATGCCCATCGCGATTGCTAAGCTTACTGTGTAGATACGCCGCACGATACGCGACGTTGGCCGTCGACTCGGCAAGAAAGTGGCGTTTTTGCCCCTCTTAAAGCGAAACCCAAGTTGTCTGAGCACTCGCCTGATCGTACGTACTGAGAGTTGCACGTTGAGTTTTGTGTGAAGCATATCGCTGACTTTAACGGCTGTCACAGGCATTTTGGTGGCATTCATCTCTGCCAGGTACTTGCGAATGACTGGCGATATGATATCGTCACGGTAAGCGCGTGGACGGCCGCGTGTCTCCACACGCGCTCTCTCCGTACTTTCCGTGGCTGCACTTCGCGTGTTCTCACTTATTTCAACGTCTCTCACATCATCTGGCTGAAGGTAAAATGTTAGAGGTTTCAGTTAAGAATCGCTCAAAATGAAAATGGCGGCGAACCTGAGCGCTTGTCGCGCTATCTCTCTTGCTGTACTCGCTCCACACACGCTCCAAGGACCTCTTCGCAACCCTCAGACACTCAGCTGCGCGCCCGCGCGAAGATTTGCCGAATCCACGTCCTTCCGTCTTCTCAAGGTCGAAGAATATCACAGCGTTCACGATCATGGCCTTCTGCTCCGGGGTCAAAGGTTGGCCTCTCGTCATTGCGCCAAGATGGAATTCCTTTTTTGAAGGGTCTCAGCATGTAGCAGAGATGTATGGATCATTTTAAGCTATCGTTGGTGTTCATCCGACCAGAACTCGAGGCACACGAGTAAAAATAGCCCAAGGTTAGAAATTTCACCGCCATCTATTTTGGCCCGTACAATAGAGTGGGAGACATACGAGCTCTATCTCAACCGTACAATTCATCTACCTGACATTCCGCAATTCGCTCGTGAAACGATGGTCGCAGCCGAAGTCAATCGACACAAGGACCACCACGAGAACCACATGGGTTTCTGGATCTACGGACCCATTCCGCCCGGAATCGAAGTGTCCAATGGTAACGCGGCGAGAAAGCAGATGTACATGGCATTGTATCGAATGGCCAAGTCCGAACCGGAGAAAGCTGGATCTTCTCTTCGAGGACGGGGTTTTATGGGAGTGCAGCCGGCGCACCCGCACAATGAAAATGCGCTTTCAATGGCCCTTTGTCCGAATCTTATGGGAGGCTGCCACCTTTCGAATTTCCACCAAGCGCGTTATCACTCTCCATGGCACGGACTCCCTCACAATGTCCACTCCGCAAAGCGGTCTGGATGTCAATGGAAGAGCACTGTTCTACGGAATCGAAATGGTTGGAGACGTCAAACTCATGCATGATAAAGCTGCGGAGATCGAACCAAGATCGCGAAGGTTGAACCGGCCGAAGTCATCTTCAAGCGACCAGCAACTAAGAGATTTACACCCGCCAGATGGTACTGCGTCTACCCGCATGAAGAGTGCCCACCAGGACTGGAATTTGTGCGACGGGTCACGGTCAAGGATAACGGTCTAACCTACATGCTGTATGTGAGATACGTCAAGCTGACCGACAAGTTTTACCCTTGCCCAAAGTGTCTGAGTATCTACCACTCGATGGATGGATGTAACGTGGACAAGCCCGAGGTGGGACTGGTCAAGTACTCTGTGGAAATTGAGCTCGATACCCAGACGAACCAGACGGGAATCCTGCCTTTCCGCAACACGGCGCAAGTGAAGAAGGAATTTGCTGCGGCAAGTGATGTTTTGGCCCCTGGTCTGAAGAAGAGACTCGCGAAAGAGGCGGAGGCAAAGAAACAATACCACGCCAAGCAAGTTGCAGCGCAGGCAGCAGCATAAGCTAGGAAGCGAGTGCGAGCAGACCAACTCGCGAGAGAAGCCGAGATCCAGGAACGCAGACGACAGGACAAGGCAGTAGCAGTAGCTATCGAGAACCGACGCCGAGCGCAACTACAAGTTGTTGTCAACTCCCTTGAAGCACCAGCTTTTGGACCAATTCCAGTGGCTGCGCAAAACTTGGCTCCAACTCCGGCCCCGGCACCAGTTCCAGACCCAGCTCCAGTGCCAGCACCATTAGTATCAGTACCAGCTCCAACTCCAGCGCCAACTCCAGCTAATGCAGCTCCAGCAGCTCCAGCTCCAACTCCAGCTCCGGCTCCAGCGCCGGGCACAGTAGCTGTAGCTTCGACTCCGGCTATGGCTTCTGCTCCAGCACAGGCCACGGCTCCGATGTCGGCTCCCGCTCCGACACCGGCCCTTGCATCGACGCCGACTCCTACTCCTACTCCTATGCCGGCGCCTGCTCCGACGCCAGTTCCGACTCCGGCTTCAGCTTCGGCTTCGGCTCCGGCACCAGTTCTGGCTTCGGATCCAGCTTCGGTTTCGGCCTCGGCTCCGGCTACGGCCTCGGCTCCGGCACCAACCCTGACTCCGGCTCCAGCTTTGACTTCGGCTTCGGCTCCGGCTCCGACCCTAGTTCCGACTCCAGCCTCGCCTCTGATTTCGATCACGGCTCCAGCTTCGGCTATGGCTATGGCTACTCCATTCCCAACTTCTGTCACCTTTTCCACCTCGGCCTCATCCTCTGCACAGATACCGCCGCCAGCAATGCAGACGACGGCGAAGAAAAGTGCCCCCAGCACTGCACATCGGGGGCTCTGGCAGTGGCTACGATCGCGAGGGGGCGCCCCCCCCCCGGGTGCGACAGAGCACTAGACCGGATCGCGGACGTACAGAAGAACGATTGGGGGGACTGGCAGAACGGTATCGCTCAGCCCGCGCAGACGTGAAAAGTCCGATGCCTCCATGGCGGCTGAACTAGATGCGCTACTTGCAGATGCCCGTGCTCTGGACGAACAGGCGCGGATGCAAACGCATGGTGCTGGGATAACGACTGGTCCACCGGATCTCGAAGCACGCAGTTTACCGATCAATAGTGCAGACGACGCCGTCATGACGGAAGAAGGCGGCGACATCGACACACATCCTACTGGAAAAGGCATGAATTCGAACCACCAACAGGATTGCGATAGTGCGAACACCGCTCGGGTCGATGGGGGAGTGGAGGGACCGGCCGCAGCCGATCCCAGTGCGGCCTTGGGCAGTACCGATGCTGTGGAGGAGCCTCGGGAAGGAAATGAGGCGACTGGTGAACCAACCGACATCGTGGAGATCGATTGGGTTGCGACTGAGGCGATTGGGGAGACGGAGGAAACGAGTACACTCTCCCAGACGGCAGGAGCAGATGACGTCATCGACCTCGTGACACCGGAGTCGAGTCAACTCGACCAAACGGATGCCAGGACGGCGGATCGAGAATCCCTGTTGGGAATCCGGGTCACGAGCGAAGCAGCACGGTCTGACCCGAGTCAGGAGCCGTCGACCACAAGTAGCAATACTGCTACGGACGGCGCTCCAGACACGATGCGCACAGCACCCGGTTCGTCGGGCTCGCGCCCAGATGAGAGCGATTTTGCTGATCCCTATGGCTCCTTTTCCAGTGAGTCCTCGGATTCGGAGACAGGGGATAGTAAACAATGCGAGGAGGAAACGGAATCTGTCGCCGCCTTGCTGATGCGAGGCCTTGCAGAAGTAGTGGAGTACCCACAAGTTGCCCAAAGTCGCTATGTGGACACATAGTCACGGCTCTTCGCACCGACAGCTCCGGCCTCTCCGAAGCGCGTCCAGACGCCACAAGGAGCTCGTATCCCAGGTGGTCAAAAACAAGAGGAATCCAATTCTGACTCTATCGACGATGATCGGATCTCCTTGGGCGAAGTGGAAGAGACATACAGTCTCGACATGGAAGACACTGCTTCACATGACAACGACCCACTGGCAGCATTGGGTGAATTGGATGAAGAATGGTCGGTTAGCTCGACCAGTCCATCTCAGTCCACCTCAGTTTCAGAGGTCTGGGGCTCCGGTCCCTCGCCAGTCGTTCAGGGACCGGAAACCACAGGTGGATCTCGTCGGCAGAGTGCGATTACAAAAACCTACGCTCGCCAGGAAGGCCCAGCACCGGCCGACTGCACCGGCAAGCACGCGGCTCTGTGGGAAAAGGACTTTCCATGCCCGCGTTTCGATCAACTTATCAGATCACACGGTCTGCTGGAAACAGTGGAACATTGGCTCAAGGCCATCAACGGCAGAGTGATTGCCGCGCCGGATGAGAGCTCATCTCTCTGGTATTGCATCCACGGGGCACGGACGAGCCGCCTGGGGGGATCAACATAGGCAGAGGCTCGGGCAACAATCACGAAGCCGCCTTCTTCATGACTGAAGGGCTCGCTTGGCTCGACACGGTGCTGGAGGCTTTGGGATTTCAAGGGCAATTGTATTAAGTTATTCCTTAGTACAACTAGGCTTTCGATTGGCGTCGCTCTTGAACCCTGGAAGGACCTAACCTACTTACTTGAGAGCTGTTTCAGCCTCCGACACCTACCATCAGTACATCCTACTTCACACAAGCGCTTCCATAGGGAAACGTTTGCTCGATATCATTGGTTGAAACGACCGACCCGGTTCCGTACTTTCACCCAATGGTAAAATTCGGCATCGACGGGAATCGAACCCTCAATCGCAGGTTAGTTCGCGGAAAAGCGCAAGCACTTTAACCACTGGAGCCCTGCCCAGTGCTGGAGACCTCGGTCAAAAGCGAATCAGTCGATGGACGCGAGCTCCACAAACGCTGCTTTCATCGCGACACCCCGGATGACATCGACGAGCTTATTGCGAAAGTTTGGGCTTTCTTGGCAGTCACACGATCCATCTCGATCACGGATGAGCTGCCTGAAGAAAGATGGCCGGGTTACGCTACAGTGATGGCGGTGGCCTGGTGGCTCCGGGAGCCAATCTTTTTGATCACACCCAGTGGCCAACTCATTATGTTTCATCTGGAACGTTATGACGGTGGGCTCACGCCTGTAACGGAAACTGTTCGGATGCACCGGCTCCATGGCAGCGACGCCCATCACACACTCGCGACGCTCATGCAAAGCAGATGGCTACCAACGATCCTAATCTCGTCCAGCGAAACGGGCGTCGACTGCATCTCTACGTTCAGACTGAGTGAATGGATGTACCCGGAGTGGTCTAAGCCGGACAGCAACGGGTGGAAGCCACGGCACCGTCTCAATGCCGCCCTGGAAGCCTTGTCTCTCTATGTGCCACCGGGCACGGTCTCATACAGACTTTCGAAAGCTACCCCGGCAGCGAAGAGGGTGGTTCTGGACGACTGGGACTTGGAGCTCTCGGGCGAATCGGTCAGCAGCGCATGTTCGGTATACACTGATATTGACTCACCGAGGCTGAACGATCTGACTTGCGGGAGGATCTCAATCCACACGGCCGCTCGCGAAGCCGTCATTCTGAGCTCTGGAGAAAGGCGGAGATTGCTAAAGCGATTATGTTGGACAGGCTCAACTACATGCCGTGAAATGTGTCGATGCTTACTCCGTGCGAACAAGTCACGGCGATTTTGGAACGCTCGGGCACCTGCACTGACTCCGTCGAGACGCTTGCGACGCTCCCTTATCCCGAAGTCGCGATTGCCACTGCTCCACTCAGGCTAACACGGCGATAGGCCTGGAGCTTGTCGGGTTGGGGCGACCCGCAGCGCTACGTAAATGGGCTGCGCCTGAGGCAATTGCTGACCAAGGGGAAGCGATATTGCAGTGGATCGACACAGATGCAGGTCCGAGTGGTGTATCCCAGAGATGGAAGCATCTCCGAACGGAAGTTCTAGCACGGACCACACCACGAGTGGATACGACGGGCTCACATAGGTGAGTACCCCCTTGGAAAAGGACGATCCGTGGTTGCGAGCCGTGATCTCATCGGTGGTATTGGACTCCAAATACAACTCCAGATCCCTGCCCCTGCACAGCTATCAGACCCAGCAGCTCATGACACAGAACCCTCAGAAGGCGCGAGACTATGCGGGACAGCTACGAGATCACGCATGGACCCTCACTGACCATCTACGGCTCGGTGGCCAAATGGACCAACCTCCCGGCCCTCCCTCACAAACCGAGGGAGAGCTGCGGAGGTAGGACGAGTGCGAGTGAAGACGCTGCTCCAAGTCGGGTGCGGACGGACCAGAGTCACACGCGAGTTGCAAGCACTGGCGACGCGACTCATAGCACCACCACCAGAGGGAGACGGCCAGGAGACTATCAGCGTAGTCACCCAGGCGCTTGCTCAACCAATCGCCGAGGTCGACGGGTCCGAGGGGATCGAGACCTACGGGAGATAAGGAGGCGGAAATCAGAACAAGTCACCCGAGTCCACACACAGAATGTGCGCGGGCTCACGCAGGGAGGGGTGGCCGACCTCTGGTTTTCACTGTTCCGCGAAAACTTTGACGGCTCGCTAGCTGCCGTCGTTTTTTTGCAAGAAACCATGTGCTCGAGAGCGAGTCTGAGGGCATGGACCGCCGGAATAGAGCACAGTGGGGATTCACGAGACACGCGACCCCAATGACGTTCTGGTCGAAATCTGAGAGGCGAGCTGGAGGAGTGGGCATTCTTCTCAACCCATCTCTCACGGCAAGCGCGACACCAGCACTGGTGGAGAACTGGTCGCCGCACTTCATCACCATTACGTGTACTATCGACGATGCACAGTTCCTCTTGATCAACATTTACGCCCCTGCGGAGCGACGAGCGCGCGAGGCCTTTTACACAAGTCTCAATACCGTCGACGTTGGTCACGAAGGGCCAGTACTAGTGGGTGGCGATTTTAATTGCACCCAGCACTGGCAAATGGACAGATCACATGAGGCTACCGCTCGACGACCTACACACAGTCTGGCAGGTAGAGGATGCCCTTGTCGAGCTGCTCACCGAAGATTTGGACCAGTCGGAAGTGGTTGACTTCCACCTCCAGCACCACACCTTCCGGTACAAGATCGGGAACGAGCTGGCTACGAGTCGTTTGGACCGCTGGTATCTGAATCACAAGGCCCGTGAATGGTTCAGGATTGCGGTCCCTTACGACTCGGAGGAGATACAGACCACCTTGCGGTGTCCCTCTCCATTTCTGAACCCACCAGGCGGGTGAGGTCGAGACCACGACGAAAGGTTTACCCGCCAAGACGGTGTGCGGAGGATGCGGGCCAGGCCTTATGCTTGCGGAGGATTACCGAGCTGCGATCATCTTTAGCCACACTGGAAGACCGCGCAGCAGAGGCCGGGGATTACATGCTATTTTGGGAGACGTTCAACGTGAACTAATCCGGAATATGGACGAGGTGGCCAAGGAGGCAAGGCGAAAGACAAGAGCAGGCTATCGTTTGAAGACAGCTCGACTGCGACGAGCTATCCGAGCAACTGAGACGAATGCCCACGACCAAGAAGAGCATGCTCGACTGGTTGCCGAACTCGGCATGTGTGTGGCCCAATGGACTCAGCTCAAACGCCGCAGACGCGAGGCCGACTCATCCTGGGGACGAGAAGGTTCCAGCGCACGGTTTTATCAGCGAATCTCTAGTCGTTCAACCGGTTCGAGCATTCCCAACCTCAAGGACACGCCAGGTCTACCACCTAGAGCGGCGGAGGACGGAGCCAATCGCATGGCGGATGCGTGGCGCGATGTGTTCACAGAGCCTGAACTGGAAAGGGACCGCCCCGGTTTTGACTATCCAAGAGGACCTGTGGTCTCTGAGCTCGAGGCCAAGGCGATGGACCATGACATGGAGCTGGCGGAGGGGTTGCAGCGATCCAAAGATGCAAAGCGACTAAAAGCGGAGGGCAGGACGGGCTCCCCAATGCATCGTACCGGGACAACCTGGAGAACATTAGTCCAGTGCTGCTCACTCTATACCAGAAGTGTTTCTCGGCGGGAATCTACCCAGCAACTTTCCAGGAAGCAACGGTTGTGTGTATCCCGATGGCAGGGAAGTCGGTCGATCCACTAGCTTATCGGCCAATTTCCCTGCTCAACACCGACTACGAGATTTTCACCAAGGTCATGTCTGCACGGCTCAAGCCGATGCTGTCATCGCTCATAGAGCCAGTCCAGGGAGGGTTTTTTTGCCAGGCCGGAACATCCACCATGTCATTGAAGTTTTCTCGGCAGCGCAGACCTTGGCAATACAACACGACACCAAAACGGTCGGAGTATTGCTCGACATCAAGAAGGCTTACGACTCTATCAACCGCCCGTTCTTGTACTAAAGCCTTATGGAGAGAGGTTTTCCTCCCCGCTTTATGACGGCGATACGCCACATTCATTCAGCGACGATTGCCCGCTTTCGAGTCAACGGGTTCCTCTCAGACCGGGTCCAAATGACGAGAGGCATCCGACAAGGATGTCGTCTGGCGCCTCTGCTGTTCATCCTCGCGATTGACCCGCTGTATCGGCGGCTCCACCGAGCCTGCATTAAAAGAACCGTTGCCGGAATGCCCCGAGACCATACCGCCTGTCGGTGGCTTTGCCGACGATACTAGAGTGTACCTAGCGTCAGAGGACTTGGTGCCAGTCCTGGAGGAGGTACTAAGGGAATTCGACAAGGCCTCTGGGTTGGAGGTCAACCCTGGCAAATGTTGTGTGATTAGACTCAACCCAAATGCTGGAGAGCTCCAGGCATCCGGGAGCTTTCGCTTTCTCAGCCTCTCCGCTTTCTGCCGATACCTCGGGATACAAGTGGGGTCCCGTGTGAAAAACGAGGAAGTGTGGAACTCACGGTATCTCAATTGACCACAAGGCTACGTATGGCACAAGAGAAGACGCACTCGGTGCATCAACGGGCCGCGATTGTGCAAGTGGTGGTGGTGCCAACGTTGCTGTTTATCGCTAGGCATCACTGGCCGACTCAGAATCAGTGGAATGATGTGTGAGGAGATTCCTTCTCGCTTTCGGCGACCGAGGAAGAGCGACGCAGTCGTCGATGGGCTACGCAGGCGGTAGCGAAGCTGCTCGTACAAGGCGGAGGACTTGCCATGCCCTGCCTTAAGACGGCGTTGCTGGCGATGGCAGGGTCGGCAGTCGAAGAATGGGCGTATACGCGGGATGCGCGACGTGACGCCATCTTCAGAGCCACCCAGTGGATTTCTTCCACGGAAACACTGAGTGCTCCTACCCGACTTACTACTCGTACCGACCCGCCTCCAATCAAAGCTACTTTATGGAGGACGGGTGGGGATGTTGTACAAGGTGCCCGGGCAGTCCTGATACCGGTTGATACCCAAGTGTGGCTGCGCGATGGGCTACAAACCTTCCAAGCTAGGTCGTCCGACTGGTCGTGGGATCGCGGCAATTATGTACGGGATTTCTCTGAATTCTACCGTGTGGGTGGAAAAGCGATCGAGCAACAGCGGACCCACGAGAACGGCGACTTCAGTCCCGAGTGGCTGCCGATGACTTCAGTCACACAGGACGGCTCAGCAGTGATGAGAATGGACGGGACGCTGTTCAATACCCAATCGCTTTGATCTCTAGGGTCCGGGGCCACGTTGCAGGACTTTGTGAAGTGGGAATGGGAGGGCCCTCTCACTCTGCGATTCATCTCTACAGCGGCGACATACCCGTTCTCCAATCAGCAGGCAGCACTGTTTCGGGAGCTGTGCACTGCGGTGATTGGTAACTATCCGGGACTGTTGCGGCGACCGACCGCACCGGCTTCCCTACGACTGGCAACTAAAGTGGCACGACGGGACTTCCACGCTCATTGGCCATCGGACGAAGAGGTGGTGATCACTACCAGCGGGACACCGACTGCCACGATCGCCATAGGTTGCCAACGCGATCTCACCCGGCTCGCACCAGTACGAGTTGAGTGAACGTGGGTCTTTCTGGCACAAGCTCCGCTTGCATCAAGTATACACATGGACGATAGATGATGCCACCCCAGACTGTACGGTTGACGGCTGCAGCGCGAATGATGCCAACGCCACTGGCCATATGCTATGGCGATGCCGACGCAGCCAAGAGCTATGGCGCAGTGTGCTACGACGCAGGGGAACCCTCGGCGACCCAATGAAACAGCGAAATAAGCAATCTTCACATGGCAGCCGCCTGTGTCAACCTATGACTGGCTGCTGGCCATGCGTGATCTCCCTGCACACCTAGCCCACCAAGCGGGACTCACAGCGACACGTTTGGAGTTCTGGCTCGAAAAGGCTTGGGTCCACCTTGCCACTGCAACTGCAAGACTGCTATGGGCTACCCGCGTGGGCGAGGTCACCAACTCTGAGGTGACACCGTCACCAGACCTGACCCACGTGGTCATGACGCGCTGGAGGAGACGACTCGCGATGTTAGGTGACTGGGCGCCTTCACAGCAAACAGCGGCACTCGACTGGTATATCCTCCGCAAGCTGGCGGCCGGATTCGCCGACCCAACGGAGACGGTGCCACGGATCCAGCTTTCGACAGACCGGTTCCTTCTGTTCTTTGACGGTGGCAGCCGCGGGAACCCAGGTCCTGGAGGAAGCGGCGCCGTCATAGTGCGCGCTTGAGACTCCTTTCAAATCATCTGGATGGCGTCGATGTCGTACGCCAGACGCACCACGACCAACAACGTTGCCGAATTTCAAAGCCTGTGCGCTGGAGTGCGGGAGGCAGTCCAGCACCAGTGGCACCCCCTCACAGTCATTGGCGATAGCGCCATGATTCTCTCGCTCATGCGGCGGCGCAAACCACCCAAGGCCCCCTCATTAAAACATCTCTTCCACCAAGCACGGCAAGCTGCGGCCTCTCTCCGCGGCACAGGCTGGCATCATCACTATCGCGCACAGAACAAAATGGCCGACAAGGCAGCGAACATCGCGATGGATGCCCGACGCAGTTTCCAAGCCCATGCTCAAGCCGGTCGCGCTGAATTCGAAATGCTCCAACTCCTCCTCGACAACGATGTCGAACCGTGGTTGGAGAGTTTACTCCAATCTCATCGGAACCCGGACAGACAGCTGACGGCGCCGGGCGCGGGGCACTAGGGGCTCCTACCACGACCGACCGAGTCGGTCATCGGAGTGCAGAAGCACACGAGGTAGTCTAGCCGATGCATTATTTGCATATTCCGGCAGGCGACTTGCGCGCCTGGCCGAAGGGTTATCGGGCTCTTAAGTAACTATACACCACACACACACACACAAGCTCACATCCCAATAGGGGGCATGATCTTCACTTCTGCCACCCTCGCTGTATAATAGTCCGCTTGTTACGGTAGAGTGCTAGAGTAGCAGAAGAGAAGTCCACACAATGTAAATCAGTTGAACCCCCCTCCCCCAATGGCATGATGTGCCCATATTTACGACATAATATGTGGATTGGAAATTAGATGTTGACTGCCCATATTTGTATATAATATATACAAAATATGGGCAGCCAACATTCTTCTCATTTCCAATCCTGGAGGGTAGGGGGAGTCAATCAACTCATTTTCTCTGATTCCAGATCACCGCAATTTTAGGAGCACAACGGTCTCATTTCGACAGATCATATCTGCGGTCAGGGCTATAGCCGCTGCTTGGAATCGGCCAGACGCGATCAAAGTCGTCGCATCGACTGGCATTGCGGCTGCTAGTCTTAATGGCTGCACGATGCACAGTTCTGTTGGGCTCGGAATCAACACCACTCGGCTGCCCAAGCACATCGAATCTCCATCAGACACGCTCATAAGGCAGTGGGCACCCGTCACCTGCGTGATCGCAGACGAGGTCTCCATGATCGACCTCACGTTCTTCAGTCTGTGGGAAGATTCTCTGCACCACGTGAAAGAGCAACCCGACCAGCCATTTGGTGGCATGATCTCAGTGCTCATGTTCGACCACTGCCAGCTCGGCACTGTCAGAGACAATCCCATCTACAAAACTTCGAGTGGTGACTTGCCGCTACCGCAACTGCAGGACCGTGGGCGGCACTCGTACCAAGGCATCAAGAAAGGTGTTCATCTCACTGAGAACATGCGTTTCGCGAGCGACCCTGAGTGGGGTCAATGGCTCGCGGCTGCAAGATTGGGGAGCTGGCCAACACCGCTGCATTCGCTCGTCGCAACGCTGCCTGATTTCGAAGCCGACGACCGTCCTCTTTACCCAGGACTCATC
>JAADVC010001020.1:0-13286 GCA_023334575.1 Pythium volutum | reverse complement strand
TTTGGAAGTCCTCTCCCTCTATCTCGCCATGTCTCCTTGTGTTTGACAGTAAGCTTATCCAGCAATTCATCCCACCAGCGAGAGCACGTCGTGTACCTTTCCCTCCAAAAATCCGCCACGAAAGAAATCCCACACGGGATCCACAAACAACCCTGCCATCGAAAGGGTCTGAATCTCGTCTAGATTTGTAATTATTTTGGGTACGTTACAGTCTACTTCCGTGATATTTATTGAATTTTCTGTGACTGTTTCGTTCAAGGGGGATGGGAGAGAGAGCCTGTTGGCTCAAAAAAATTCCCCCCCACGGGATCAGATGGCCGGACGCCATGTTGGATGAGTTCACCCAGCCTTCTTCTGCCGCCCGCCGCGCGTTCTGACTAAAGGAAAGCTCACCGTCAGCGAGTAGACACTCTCGGATTCCATTCGCCCCTCCGCCTCGCCTCCCCGTCCGCCTCGCCCTCGGGTCGCCATGGAGTCGTCGTCCGCCGCGAGCGCCAATAAGCTCCCGGCCAAGCGCACGCCGTCGCCACGGCAGCTGCTCTTTGTCGTGGCCATGTCGCTGCTCGCGCTGCTGTCGCTCACGTCGCTGCTGGGCTCGACGTCGCGCCTCGCGTGGTCGCGCTCCAACACGCTGAGCCACTCGGCGTTCCGCCACGAGTCCAACCCCGATACCCCAACACGCAAGCAGGCCGTGCGCGATGCCATGCAGTTTGTGTGGAAAAACTACCACGACCGCGCATGGGGCGCCGACGAGATCAAGCCGCTCGACGGCGTGCCGTCAAATCCGTGGGGTGGTGCCGGCTGCATGATCTTGGATTCCATGGATACACTTCTCATCATGGATCTAAACGACGAGTTCGAGCAGGCACGCACGTGGGTCCACGAGAAGCTGCGGTTCGACAACATGGGCTCCGTGTCCGTGTTTGAGACCATCATTCGCTCGCTCGGCGGTCTGCTGGGCGCGTACGATCTGTCGCGGGACCCAGTCTTTCTCACCAAAGCGACTGAACTCGCGGACCGCATGATCCCAGCGATTGATACATCCACGGGCTGTGCCGACTACCGTCTCAACACGGATACCAATGAATCGTACCAGCCGGGCACACTGGCCGAGTCTGGCACGTACCAGTTGGAATTCGAGTACCTGTCCATGGCCACGGGCAACGACAAGTACAGCACGATCGCACGCAAGTTTTACCCGTACATGCGCGGCCTCGAGAGCGTGCGTCTCGATGGTCTCTATGCCAACGAGATTTACGCGTTTTTGCCCGGCCATAGCGGCAGTCCACTCACGCTCACGATGGGCGGCGGCGGCGATTCGTTCTACGAGTACTTGCTCAAGGTCTGGCTGCTGCAGGGCATGCCGACCGACTCGATCGCCAAGCAAATGTACTTGGAGGCCGTGGACGGCATTGAAAACTACTTGCTGCTCGAGTCGACCTCGGGCGCTCTGTTCATTGGCGAATACAGTCTCAAGCACAGCGTCGCGCAGGAAAAGATGCAGCACCTCGCGTGCTTTGTGCCGGGCATGCTCGCGTTGGGTGCGAAGCGACTCCAAACAGAGGACCCCAAGCGAAGTGCGCACCACTTGAACCTCGCCAAGCGGCTCGGGCAGACGTGTTACCAAGAGTTCTATGCGAAGCGGCCCACGGGGCTCTCGCCCGAGTACCTCTCGGGCAAGGCGTTTGACCAGTGCACGTGGCCAGTGTATCTGCTGCGGCCCGAGGCCGTCGAGAGTCTCTACATTCTGTTCAAGATGACGGGCGATCCCATCTACCAAGAGTGGGGCTGGAACATTTTCACGGCGATTGAGCGCAATTGCAAGACCGACTATGGGTTCTCCGAGTTCAAGAACGTTTTTGAGTTTGTCGACTGGGGTAACATCACGAGCAAGACGCAGCGCCGCATCACACAGTCGCGCGTGCTCACGGACCGCCAAGAGACGTTTTTCGCGGCCGAGACGCTCAAGTATTTGTACCTGCTCTTTGATCCCGACAACACGCACATTAGCCTCGACACGCACGTCTTCAACACGGAGGCCCATCCGTTTTCGATCCTTGGGAAGAAAAAGCTGTGAACCTAGCGTTCGTTTGGAGTGCCTTGTCAATACGGGTTCGATTCATTACTCGTTGACGTCGTGTATTGGTTGCGCACTATTACTAGGAACGGTTTACGACTGGATGACGACGTATGGTGTAGCGGCAGAGGGCAATCCCAGAGCGTGGCCTCGTTCTGCTTCCAGGTCGTTATCGTCATCGTGGTCGTTCTCGACTGGAACGGTATCGGCGGTCGAGAGACGAGTCGTACAGCAATTGAACCAGCGGAGGAGCCGCTCGCCGGCTCGGACAATTACGCCAATAATAACAATCACGCTGACTGCGACCGCGCACACGACCGTGAAGATGACCGTAGCGAACATGAGATCGAGATCCTTGAACACCATCTTCGCGTCACGGTCAAAGAAGCGGCGGTACGGCTTGGAGCAGACACACGAGACCATCTTGAACAAATACGTGAGCACGAATGCAGGCGGCATACACACGAGAAGCACGGCGTATCGAAACACACTGAATACAGCGAACGTGACCATGGCGCGAAACCACGTCTCACAGATCCCTCGGATATCGGCAAAGACCTCGCCAAAGCCTGTACCGAACCGTGGGCGGAGAGGGCGACAGCACAGTGCCAATACTTTGACGAACATGGCCAACGCAAATGCGATCGGCATGCAAAAGACGGCGACGAGGCACTGCCACGCGATCGCGAGCATGCGATCCGAGAGCGACGACGGCTCGGTAGGTACGTCGTCCCATTGCTTGCCTCGGCAGGGGCATTTGCCAGTCGACTATCATACCAAAAACGCAGTGTGTGAGCAATGACGACGAACCTGCGGTTTCCAAACAGTAAACGTACGTCATAATGGGCGGGCAAGACGCCGTCGTCAATGCGGTCGCCGCAGAGCCAGCAAAAGCTCGTCCTGCAGACAAGACACCGCATGTGGTTGCAGTTTCCTGTGGTGTACATGAGAAGCAAATGAGTCGACGAAATCAATCAAAGCCGTTAGCGGAGGACGCACCTGTCTTGTTGACGCTTGCTGTGCAACTTGGACAGGGCTTGGCGTTTGGCGCAGTGGATGCCTGGTGGATGCGCAGTTCCCTGACGGTCGTGAACTCGTAGTCGCCGCAGGAACTCTCTTCGTGCGCCGACCCATGCAACGTACAAAACGGCCGGTCACACGATTCGCAAACGGCTTCATGGCTCGCCGGCAGAGACCTTGGCTGCGTGTGGAAACAGTACGGACATTCACAGACGTGGGTTTGGTCTGCTTCGTGCTCTCGGAGCACCGCGTAACTCGCCCATACCTCGGCCCCGCAGAGCTCTTCGATCGCCGCGGCCGGCACGCGTGCGCCACACGTGCTGCGACCAAAGAGGCGGTCGTTCTCGCCGTCTTCATCTCGCAAGACGGGGTGGAAACACACGGGGAACGCGTCACCTTCGTCCATTTTTTGCTCCAGATGCGCGGCAAAGCATGGACGACAGTACTGGTGGCCGCACGGCTCGAGCGCAATCGCATTCGAGACGGCAACGTTTTCAAAGCAGATTTGACACCACACGGTCTCGTCGACGGGTTGGCCGACAAACGTCGTGACCCAGCGGAACACGGTAGACAGCTGACCGGTCGTCGCGCGCCGTCCGCGCTGTGGCTCGACCCGTGGACGTCGTGCACCTATGGCATCATTGAGCGTACGCGCACGGCGTTCACGCGTAAGAGGTGGGCGAGAGTCCGTGGCTGAACTCGTGAGACGAAAGAGCGCCGAGATCGACGCCTGGCGAACGGGCGTCCATGTACTACGGCGACGCTTGTCCGCTGGAGTGGGCTCCTGTTGTGGTGGAGGAGTCGCCATGTCATGGAGCGCGATGTACGTGTCTCCGCATGACGTGGCCGTGGCCAGAGGTTGCTGAGACGATAATGAAGGTCTCTCCATATGGGAAGCAGATTTAGAAGTGAGACTGACCGTCGCGCACGTGGCTGCAAAGTGAAGAAGAGACCGTGAACGGGAAAACGTGCGCACGTGGCTGCATGGCTGATGCACTGGCCCCAATAGTGTATTGGACTGTAGATCCATCCGGATCTGGTCAGGGTGAGTTCAAAGTCTAGTCTGAACCCAAATCTGACACCAAGAGAGGGTCTGATTTGGGATTGGTACTGCCAAGAATGTTCGAAAATCTCTTTTTCTTTTTCTGACCATGTCATCCATCAATAGCGCTGGGTCCCATCCAGCAACTGCGGTTGATGCATCGAGATGCATACCTACGCACACACTAGAATACAGTGCGTAGGCAGCCTACGCACTGTATTCTAGTGTGTGCCCATACCGAGGTTCTAGAAATGGACTGGTTCAAACGCAACATCCGCCAGACGCAGACTTGCTGATTCGAGCCACCAACTTCACTCAGATGTGAACGTCACGTGGGTTGAACCCACAGACCCTGGGTAACCCAGTGGGTTGGGGGGGGGAGAGAATGTTGAGCCTCGGTCGTAATATCCCCGCTGAACCAATGTCCATTTCGTATATCCCGATAACCGTGTTTCTATCCAATTTCCGGGGTCGGTTTAAAAGATGATTAGGAATCATTCACGTTATTAGGGATTGTAGGGAGCACAGTTGTACCGTCAATCTGGCGTATCTTTCCATGAGATAGAGATGTCTCTTCACCTAGGTAATGATACCCGCACCTCTTCAAGATCCAAGTCATGTCCATTACGGAACTAGCTAAAGGACCTTCCATTTCTTCTCCCTACGGTATGCTTCCCGCTAATGGCAGTGGGACGAATGAAACCCGCGTCATCACTTTCTTCTCCTCTTCGTTTGGTGTCGCGATTCGCATTCCCCCTCGTTCCCGCCGATGGTGCTCACCAAGAAGACCCAGCAAGCCGTCGACGCGCTGCTCGCGTGGCTCGTGTGCTCCACGGAGAGCGCGACGGACGGTTGCTGGAAGACTCGGCTCTACGCGGCGGTGGATGCCTGCGGCAATGACGACGCCGTCGCGCTGTGCGCGCTGCTCGAGCGGCTGGGGCACCTCGCTGCCCACTGCACACGCAGCAAATGGACGCGGCTCGTCGCTGAGCTCACGCGCATGCAAGCAGAGGGCGAGCTATTGGACCATCCATCTGTCAAGACGCAGCTACGGCGGCTTGAGCAACGTTTCCCAACGGGTTATACGGTCGTGCACATCGATCGGATCGACTTGCGACTCAGCGCGCCCATCTTACGCACGGCCAGCTCGCTCGAACAACAGCGGCCTCCTGTGTTTGGACGCTCCGCGGTGCGTGCGCTGCGACGAGCGCTGACCAGCGACGATCCGGATCGCCAGCCGGCACTGCTCGAGCGACCGACCATGACGCTGTCGCAGCGCAGCGGCGGCACGCTGCTGGCGTCGTCGCTTACGCGGTCGTTCATGCATCGCCTATCGTTTGTGCTCCAGGCCGACGTCGAGGAAACGTTCTATTGCTTCATCTGCTTTGAGAATGCGCCCGTCTCGCAAGCGTTTGCGCTGAGTCTGTGCGGCCACCAGTTTTGTTACGGCTGCCTGCAACTGTATCTTGAAAGCAAGATCCGCGACGGCCACGTGTACCCGAGCTGCTTCCACGACGTCGAAGACGACGCGACGCGCAAGCGCGTGGCCTGCTCGGCGCCCGTGATCCCACCGGATATTGAAGCCGTCGTGTCACCGGCCGCGTGGACAAAGTACGAGCGGTTCAAGTTCCACAAGGAGTTCGAGCACGCGCGCCAGTGTCCGTACTGCGCGCATTCGCAAAACTGCCGCGGCCCTGAGTACCCCGAGTGCGTCTGTGACAAGTGCAAGCGCACGTACTGCTTTACGCACAGCAATGCCCACGACGGCGCGACGTGTGCCGACTTTGACCGCCACCACTTGGAAACGGAAAAGCTCAACCGCTCGGCGATCGCGACGATCGCGCGAGCCTGTCCGGGCTGCGGCAGCAATGTCGAAAAGAACGGTACAGTCGTTTCGTGCTTGTTGTTGGTAGTACTACAGTACTGAGCTGATGCTGATATCCACACTGTGTCCATGCAGGTGGCTGTAACCACATGACGTGTATCGCGTGCCACACGAGCTTTTGCTGGATCTGCGGCCAAGTTGTCGACAGCGTCGCCTTACCCGACCATTTTGCCGTACGTACCCTTATACAATTTTCCAGCGTCGCCTGCTAACGCACATTGTCTGCTTGTCTAAGTGGTGGAACATGGGCGGCTGTGCCGGCCAGCAGCTCGTCGACGTCGAGAACCAGACGCTAGTCGAACGCGTGGGCTGGCGGCTCTTTCGCGTGCTCTTTCTCGTGGTGTGCGTGCCAATCGCGATGCTAGTCACACTCGTGCTCACCGTGCTCACGGGCTGCTGTCTTCCGTGCGTGTGCTGGATCCGCGAAGACCCGACGCAACTGTTTCTGGGCACGATCAACACCATTGCACTCTACGTGCAGCTGCTCGTCGCTGTCGTGGTCGTGGGTCCGTTCAGCGTGCTTGCCATTTGCCTGCGTGGGTGTGTGCGCACGTGCTGCTGCTTGTATGCGCCACAACCACGGAGCTCGTACGTGGACCGCGAGGCCCCGAGTCTCGTGATGCTCGAGCCCGACTATGAACTCGCGCAAGACGACGCCATCGATCTTTAAGCCGACATATCATACCGTACTCGTCGCATCCCCATGGAGTCGTCGATAGTTAAGGCAGGTCTCGCCATTCATTACGACCATACAGTATTACACTACACGTCTGAAGTCCTTCTTCTCATCATCATGCAAGTTGCTGCTACAATAAATGTACCTGAAGGTTGAACCTACTGTATGGATTCGGCAAGGGTTCACAATCGAAAGTTTCGTGAAAATCCAGTTTTGATTGTCCAGATCCTCCAAAACAAAAAGGATGGAGAAATCGTTTTCGCACCTTTTTTGGCTAAATTTAGGGGAATTTGGCCAATGCTCTACCGGTATGTGAATTTACAGTTAGTAAATCTAGACGACATTTTTGACGTTTAGGGTTGGATTTTTCGAAGATATTGTGGGTGCTGACCATCATTCCTTCTTCGCTTTTTTTGAAGAAACGTTCAGCCTGTTTCTTCGTGGGCGTCATTTGATGACGGGAGATGGAATTTAGAACAAATGAAGACAGCAGCCAGTCCGAACCCTCCGGCGCGAAGTCGACGACGAAAGCAGAGCTTGTCGGCACAACCTAAAAGCTCCACACCAGTGACTGACACGAAATGAGATCCACCGCCGTGCGCGAGGCGGAGCACATGGAGAGCGGTCGGGTTCTGGCTGCTGAGCGCCACGCGCCGCTGCTGTCTCCGCTGTCCGTGGCAGCGCCGACGACCGAACCGTCCTTGTTCCAGACAGTCGCGGCCTTCTTTAGCGCAAGTGGATCCAGCAATGTCGATTGCCAAGTCTGCCTCGAGCGTGTGCCCGCGGCGCAGTGTGTCGCGCTCACCGCATGCGGCCACATGTACTGCGAGCCCTGCATGGCCATGTTCCTCGCCGTGAACATTCGAGAAGGACAAGTGTATCCCAAGTGCTTCCACGAAGATACGGAAACGGTAGATCAAGTGCAAACGACCGTCACCTGCGGAGCGCCCATTGATCCAGCAGACATTGAGCTGCTCGTGTCCGACGAGGTATGCACCAAGTACCACCTCTTCCGGTTCAACAAGGAGAACGAGTGTGGTCGCCAGTGTCCGTTCTGCTCCCATTCGCAACGCTGCAACGGCCCCGAGAATCCTGACTGTCAATGCGCACAGTGCGGCGAGACGTTTTGCTTTTTGCACGCCAACGCCCATCCGCACAAGTCGTGTGCGAGTTACGAGAAAGACCAGGCGAGACTCGAGCACGAGACACGGTCCGTCATTGCGCGGATATCGAAAGAGTGCCCGCAGTGCAAGACCAAGATCGAGAAGGAAGGTATGTGGAGAGGTCTACTTTTTTCCTATGCCTTTTGTCAATGGGTTGCTGACTGACGGATATCGGATGTGAAAATCGTATTAGGCGGATGCAACCACATGACATGCCGGCAGTGCAGCACCAACTTTTGCTGGATGTGCAGCGCCGTGGTCGACAATGCGGATCTACCAAACCATTTTCAGGTACCGTACAGTACATATATCCAATACTGGGAGCGAGCACTGACATGGGCTATTACCTCGTTCCCGTAGTGGTGGAACTTGGGCGGTTGCGCCGGGCTCATGCAGGCCCAGATTCGGCAAGACACGCGCTGGCAGCGCGTCGTCGCCAAGGTGTTGTCGCTGTTGAATTTCGTGTTTATCGGACCGGCGTCGTTCTTGCTGACCGTCGTGATGACCATCGCAACGCTCGGCTGTTTGCCCTGCATGTGCCTGTCGGATGCCAAGTTTGGCGAGATCTTCTTACTGGCCATGGAGCTCTTTGCGTGGCTGCTGCTGTTGCCCGTCACATTGTCGGTGAAGCTGTTTAGCTACATTCGGCAATGCTTCCGGAAAAGAGACCGCTCCGTAGAGCTGGCCAGCTCCGAGCCACAAGGTGAAGCGGATCCTGCGACCATCGTCTAGACTGGAAAAGATGGTTAAAAACACTGTTTACGAAAACTCAAATATCTCGTTTTGAACCCATGATATCCAAATTAGGGACACGTTGAGCCGCACGGAACAAGACGTCGCCGTTTTGGGTGTAACTTCTGAAAAAAAATCATCATGGATAACGTTACTGGCACCGGGTCTCCTCTGCGCGCCGCGCACGCCGTCGCTGGCGACAGCGACGATGATCCGGCCGTCGCAGCGTTTCTAGACGCATTCTGTGCAGACGCCTCTATAGAGCTGAATGCGCATCTCCAAGAGCTCTTCATCTCGGCCGTGGTCGCATGCGCGGGGCCGCCGCAAGTGCGCCATTTTCTGCAACGCCTTGACCACGCACTCGATGCGACGGGGCTTTTTACCGACGCCCAGCGCGCACAGTGGCACTGGCTGCTCGTGGAACTGCGGCTCATGGAAGAGCTCGACATGAAGCGCTTTGACGCCCACGTCGCGTCGGTGCTCACGCGATTGGAGCAGCGCATTGAGAGCGACAATGATCCGGATAGCGTCGTGGTCCTGATCAATGACGCTAGAGACAATCGCGACGACGAGGAGACAGACGGCACAACGGATGCGAGCGGCACGACGACCATGTCGTGGGAGTCGATCGCCAAGGTAATTCGAGACAGCTCGCGACTGACCGTGCGGAGAGTCGCGAGCAGTGGGAGTGCGCCTGGGACGAGGGAGTCGGTATGGTCCACCGACTTTCCGAGCGATGCCTCCGTGATGAGCCGAAGCTCTCGACACAGCCACCAGCTGCGCAGATCACAGGCGAGCAATTCGGACGCCCACGGCGTTGCCATGCTGCAACGCAACTCGAGTACTGTGAGCGACTCGGTGCCGACCATGCTGTGGTCCATCTCGTCAAGGATTGGCATGACCATGGAGGAGACATTCCACTGCCAAATCTGCTTTGAGAATGTGTCAGTCGTGGAGGGCGTGCAGCTCACCATGTGTCGCCATCGCTTTTGCTTTGCGTGTATCAAGTCGTATATTGAACTCAAGATTGCGGACGGCCAAGTGTATCCAGTGTGCTTCCATGAGACCGAGCAGAGCACTATACCGATTCTGAGCAACGCAACCGAGGAACAACAACAGCAGCAGTCAGTAGTACGCAAGGCCTGCGGAGCACCGATCGCACCGTGCGATATCGAGTCGCTCGTGTTTCCCGACGTGTGGAAAAAGTATCTCATGTTCAAGTTCAACAAGGAGAACAAGTACGGACGCCAGTGTCCGTATTGTGATGCTTCCCAGGTCTGCGCGGGTCCCGAGCACCCCGAGTCTGAATGCACCGAGTGCACCAAGGCGTTTTGTTTCACGCACGGCAACGCCCACGTCGATGCGACGTGTGCCGACTTCGAGTTGAAGCAAGCCGAGCAGGAAAAGCTCAATCGCTCGGCGATCGCCGAAATCTCCAAGCCGTGTCCGGGCTGCAAGACCAACGTCGAGAAAAGCGGTACAGTGTGCTGTGTGAGGAGCTAGTGTTGACTGTGGAGGACTAATGAAGTGACTGCATTGTGGATACGTGTAGGCGGCTGCAACCACATGAAATGTGTCGTGTGCAGTACCGACTTTTGCTGGATCTGCGGCTCTGTTGTCGACAGCAACATTGCACCGATGCATTTTCAGGTGAGGATAGTCTACACTGGAAATCCTTCGGGTCAAGCTCTAACAGTATCTGCCTGTTTGTGTTCCTTTGATATAGTGGTGGAATGTGCGAGGCTGCGCTGGCCAGCAAATGGAAGATGTCGAGGCCCAAACACCGTCGGAACGGTTCTGGATGGGGGTTGCGCGGATCGCAATGGTCGTGTTCCTCGGACCGCCGGCGCTGGCGATCACACTGGTGCTCACGCTGCTAACGTGCTGCTGTCTGCCGTGTGTGGCCGGCTTCGAACTCACGTTTCGCGACTGCTTTACGACGTGCCTCAACTTTTCCGTGCTGAGCCTCGTGCTGTTGCTCACGGGGCTTCTCATCGCCGTGACGTTCGTGGGCAGGATACTCTGGTACATTCTCACCTACCCGGCCACGTGCCTTCGCTTGCATTCTCCGCGTCGTGCCAATCCATCTACGACTGCTCCGTCTTCCCAAGCCGCTCTCCCAAGTGACGAGACAAGCGCTGCCTAAGGCAACGATGGGAAAACTGCAAGCACACAGCAGGAAAACTGTATTATATGCAACTGGAACACATATTGAAAGAGCTATCCATGATTGGACAATTGTCAGTCCCAGTGAGATGAAGATTGACAGTGAGATCTCTCCTGTGCAGCAGCAGGCGAGCCAGTCAGTCTGCCTCAAAGAGAGACTGAATTGCTGCAGCCATGGATGAACCCACAAAATGGAGGTTTGCCATCCCTATCGTGGCTTCACAGCAAACAAATCGCTCATGTACTCCCACAACCAAGGCAGACTCATTCTGCGTTTTCTCTTTCTCGTCTCACTTGTCGAGCTCTTGCTCATGGCCGCCTCTGTTCCCATCAACGCTTCGGATGGCGCTCCGTTGTTCGAGTGCAACGTGTGCTTTGATGAGATAGCGCCTGCCGACACGGTGACGCTCGAGGCGTGTGCCCACGTGAGCTGTTGCAAGTGTCTGCGCCAGCATGTGACAGCAAAAATCACGTCCGGACAGCTCTCTCCAACTTGCTTCCACCCGATGGCGCACGCTGGCCAGCATTCGCTCTTGTGTCTGGGCGTCGTGTCCGAGGCCGAGATCGTGCGGCTCGTGAAATCCAAGACCCTTACAATGTACCGTCGTTTCCAGTTTAACGCGCAGCACCCCGTGTGTGGTCGCCAGTGTCCCCATTGCGATCTCTCTCAAGTGTTCCCCCAAAGCGACCAGCAGCCCGAGTGTGTCTGTGCGTCGTGCGGCACGACATTTTGTTTCTTCCACGCCAACGCCCACGTCGGACGCACTTGCGCTCAGTATGAAGCCGCCATCGACCAAGACGAGCGCGTCACTATCACGACCATCGAGAAAACGACCAAGCATTGCCCGGGCTGCCACGTGACAATCGAGAAAGATGGTACATTTGCGTTTTCTCTATCGGATGTGTTGAATCACTTCGGCGTGTACTCACAGTAGTACTGTATGACTGCAGGCGGGTGCAACCACATGACGTGTCTAAAGTGCGGGGCGTCGTTTTGCTGGCTGTGTCTTTCCTTTGTCGAGCAGACCTCCTATCCCGATCACTTTAGGGTACGTGTGTGCAGCCCTCTCTGCATACTCGCAGTCGTCTCTCACAGTGTCCAATGCTGTGGTCAGACTTTCAGCCTTAGTGGCTGCGCTGGTTTCCAGTCAACAAACAGCGGTTTCGTGTTAGTCCATCGAGCAGGACGGCTCGTCGCACGCGGCGTCATCGGTGTCATTGTGGGTATCCCGGCTCTTGCACTCACGGCCGTGCTCACGGTGGTGACATTGGGTTGGTATCCGATCCGGAGTGTCTACGGCGGCACCATGTGGGGGGCCTGCAAGGTCTGCTTCTTCTTCACGGCCATGAGCTTTGTGGGCGCACTGGACCGAATGCGAGTTGACGTTATGGAGCGAGTGAGTAGATGGTGGAAGTGATATGCCGTGCTCAGTTAGGCTCACACCCCTAGTATGGAAGTTGTATTGTTATTCTACGTCGAAGCATGGAGGCCACCTGAATGTACACTACATTTACCAGTACGACCGAACCGCCATGTAACGGACGGGATTTTGCAACGAAATGACGAGCCAAGGCTCCTCGCTGTCGAAGCAGACAGAATCCCCAAAGTGGAGTGGAACGTTAATTCCATGTTGAGAGTGAAGTCCGACTAACAGTACCCCATTATGACAATTCCAACACCACACTATTGGAAGGTTGCCGCAGTTGGAAATTCCGCGCAAAAATCGGCGCAGCGGTGGCGACGCCGTTGTCGGCAACCACGATGAAGATTTTTTTTCGTTTCCTTTTCGTGCGTTTTTGTTTGCCTTCGTCGAAGAAGTGGAGACCTCGCCAGCCACAAATGCATTAGTTCGCGCTTTCGTAGGCAGACGAGAGATCTCTCTGCCAGATATTTCAGGACGTATCACTCGCGTGTCGCTGCACACTGTCGGTCTCTTGTGTGATATAAAAGTAAAAGTCTCATTCACCTGAACACGGCCTATTTCCCATTCCACCTTGAACGCGTCGTAACCATCTCCCCATGGCGTCGTCGAAAGCGTCTCTAACGACCGAGCTTTTCATCTGCCACGTGTGCTTTGAACTGCATGGCGTCGACGAGACGGCGAAGATCGCGTCGTGTCTGCACCGTTGCTGCAAGCCCTGTCTCCGCCAATATCTCCACTCTAGCATCCGCCGAGCGAACCTCGCCCCCACTTGTTTCCACCTACTCGACGACAATGCCACGACCTGTGGTGGCTTGCTCACTTCTTCGTAATGGAGTATATTGCGTTACATCTAGAGTGAACTGCTGTACCTATATATGCAAATCTTTAGCAACCGTTGAGAGCAGTGGATTTCCAGTGGAGGAAGTCGCCAGCGAGGTGCTGGTCGAGCCCGGCCCACTCAGGCCGGGAAGACGGGTGCTGGGACTGGATGCTGCGCCGACCGTCCATCGCGACGTTGGCGGCAGCATCAGCCATCTTATTGTAGGCGCGGAGGTGGTGGTTCCAGCGCACCACACCAATCGAGTCGGCCAGGCCACGGGC
>JAADVC010001019.1:0-13298 GCA_023334575.1 Pythium volutum | reverse complement strand
GCCTTCCTCCTGCATAAGCGCCATGAGGCGTGCCTGCATTTGGACTCTCTTCCGTTCCGAGCCTGCCCACGCACCGTAAAAAGGGCCGACGAGGCGCAGGGCGTTGAAGTGCCCGCGCGTTGTTCCATCGCCGGCTGGTTCATGCGCGAGAACCCCCGCGAATGGGATAATCTCTCGGTCGATCATCAGTTGCAGTAGGTCGCGGGCCGCCCCTTCCGACATGTACGTCTGCATGACAGTTTCCTGGCCGTCATACTGTGGATGAACGGCCGGGCAGGGGTAATAGAGTTGGGCAAAGGTGCGCTCGAAGATGAGCAGCGGTACCGCCAGCCAGTACGCAGCCGCGCGTATCTCGTTCTCTGCCGCCCAGAACCGCAGGTCCAAAGGGTCGCTGCATGAGAGCGTCCACGCTCGCGTGTAGTGGTCCTGGACCGCCCGCACTGCCGCGGGCGAGACGCCATCGGCTCCGGTTGCTTGTTTGCACGCTGCAGTGATGTCTATGGCGCCGACGTGGACGAAGTCGTTGAAGAGTCGGCTCATACACTTGTACAAGTTGTACCAGTTGTATACCGCTTCTCGGAGTGCCCTGCCGGTGGTGACCAGTCGCCGCTCGCATGTCCCGTAGGTCATAGCATAGAGCATGTAGAAGAAACAGGAGCCGTTGCCGGGGTCTCGATTTCTACGAGGCCGAGAGCTGTCTTGAGTGCTTCCCAGCCGGCTATGTCGTGAATGGCGGGGTGGACGTACGGTACCGACATCAGGTAGATCACGTCTTGGTCGCCCGTCGACGCATCCGAGTCGCCGTGCATGGTCTCGTCCGCATCCTCGTGGTCCGTGTCGCTGCTGGCCGGGGCGCTGTGTGAATCCATATCAATGTCACTCACGCTCGTGGCTGGTGGTGGTGGTGCGGCCTGCCGCGGTTCCAGCCGCCTCACTGGCTCGGTCTCACGCACGAGGAAGTTCGTGACCTGCAGCTGGATCTTCCGTCGCTGAGTCCCCAGATCGGTGGCGCCGCGCACTACGTTGACACTGAGTTCCCTCCCGTGCGCGCCTCCCGGGAGGTGCAATGCGATCGGCGACCGCGGCGTGGAGAGCGCCGTCTCCGAAAGCCCAAGTCAGAACCGTGTGCCGATCGCTGCCCTCCTACCAGCCGCGCGCAGTGGCCTGCGGGCGGGTCGTTCGCCGAGCGGCGTGCCTGCAGTGTCGTGATCTGAGTCGACTCGGTCGGACATGGCGTCGACCATCTCTGTGTCGAGGAAGTCGTGGAACCCGTCGCCAGGAAGCTGGATGAGGCACGCCGCTTCCGCGAGCGTGTGTGCTTGTGCCAGAGCTGCCTCGTCGACATCGATTGCCCGCCGCGTCTGAGGCCCGGGGCTCGGCGTGGTGGTTGTCGCCGCATCACGGCAAAGCACGAGTCGACGAGCCTTCGCGGCGTCGCGGCCGCCGCGTCGGTCGCAGTCGTCTGGCGAGCCGGCCGCGCGACCGGGGCCGGTACTCCGAACGTTCGAGCCTGTGGAAGCGAGACGGCGACCAGTTCTCCTCTCGCAGCCAAGTCCCGGTAGCGCGCCACGTAGATGTCCTCTCTGGCCACTTCCTTCTGCATGGTGCGACGGATGTCTTCTGCGATGGCGATCTGCTGCACACTGGTGCCGCGAGCCGCGCCGTCTGCCGTGAAGAGCATGTCGTACAGCAGCTTGCGCTTCGCCGACGTCTCCGCTACCGCTGCACTGATACGCGCCTCCATCGTGTCGACGACTTGGGCGGCCGCTTGCGACACCGTTGGAGCTGTCTGGGGCGCTTGGCTGGGCGTGGTCGCGTCGTCCGCAGTTGAGGCGTCGATTTCGCTTGAAGCCACGGCCGGTGCCGCCGGGTCCTCGGACTCACTGTCGACGTCCTGGGATGATGACTGCCGGGTGCGCTTGCGTTGTGCGCGCGCGCCGCGCGATGTACTCTTGGCTTTCCTTCGGGTCACGCGCGCAGTCGCGCGCTGAGCCGGCCGTGTCTTCTCGGTCTGCGTGAGCGCGGTGCGGGCCCGGTGCCGTTCCAGGATTCTGCCGCGCTCCACTTCTTGTCCGATCGAGCGCGTGGGTCCGGTCGCCGTCGCCGTCTGAACCGGTGCCGCCAGCGCCGCCTGGTCACGCACCGTCTTGGGGGCGTGCTCGACCACCTGGGCCATTGCTTGGAGTCGCGCGGCAGGGATCGGGTGTCCAGCTCGGCGCCGGTTCTCCATGTCGCGCAGCCATGGTGCGAAACTGGCCGGGTCTTCCCTGGCAGCAGTCTCGAGTGCTTCTTCCAAGGACGGGATTGTCCCGGGTACCACGAGGACGCGGTCAGGTAGCAGGAGTCGCTCTTGGCAGCTGTGCGTCGGATTCGCCGCGTGAGCACATTTCATGCACGGGGGCTGGGCCGCGAAGGCCGTGTGGTGCAGCCACAGGTGAAAGTCGCCATGCTCCAGCCGCGTCTTATTCTGGACAATGGTAGGGCAGCCCCGGGCCTGGACAGCGATCGTCCATCTTGTCGGGTCGAAGGATCCATTGGAGCCGCGCGTGATTTGTGTCAGCCGCACGACGGGAAGGCCCAAAAGATGGTCAATGAGGTACCAGAGCTGGTGGGCGTCCATTCTTCCTGCCGGACTGATGATGCACAACTCATATTCGTCCAGTGCGACCGTGAGCGCTGTTTCAATGGCGTGCTGCCCAGTGCGGGGGAGAAGCAGCGGGAGCATGTGCCCCTGCAGCGGTACCGGGTGGTTGATCCACCGGCGCGCTTTGGCCATCGTCTCGAAGGTGAACAGCACCCTGTTCGCCGTTGCCTCGTATCGCGCGAGCGAGACCGCGCTCTTGAACTCGTGGTTGACGCTCGCGATTGACGGCGTGACGTCAATAATTTGCCGGAGAATGCCTTCATGCGAGATCTCCGGGTGCATTCGCATGTTGCCTTCGAATCGCGCGATGAGGGTGACGTCCAGCTGCGCTGCGATGGCGCTGCGCAGGAGGGCGTGCGTACGCACCGTTGCATCGTCGCCGAGAATCTCCGCCGCGCGCGTTTCCGCAATCGGTCGGGCTGGTGGGCCGGGCCTCGGCGCGGGTGGCGCTGGCGGCGCTTCGTCGAGCTCGCCACCAACAAGCGCGGTCTTCCAGGACGTCTTGACCGACGCCGTGGGCTCGTACTGCCGCGCGACAAGGCGCACGTGCTCAAGCCGAAGCTTGAAGGCTTCCGGTCCGAAGCCCGGCGTGGCGAACCACAGTTGGAGATAGCCCAGGAGCGCTGCCGCTTCCGCAGGCACCGCGCAATCGAACGAAGTTGCGATCTGGTTCGCGTCCTCGGCCGCCTTCGAGCGGATGGCCCGCTGAATAATGGCAAAGAGCTCGAGCACCACCTCGAGGCCTATGTCTTTGCGGACGAAGTCGCCAAGCTGCAGGATGCGCTTGTCGGTAGTCGAGAGTTTCGCGGCCGCTGTAGGTTGGACTCGGGGGACTCGGGTCGTCGTCTGCTGGGGTCGTTGCGTCTCGTTGGTCGTGCGGGGCCGAGTGGCCGCCGGTTGTGGCGCCGCCGCGGGCGTGTTAACTGCCTCGGCCGCTTTGCGCGCTTGTTTCTTTGCTCGTTTCGAGATGACAGTCTCGAAATTGGCATCGTCGTGAGCGCCGTCCTCTGCAGCAGGTGCTGCCGCCGCTGGCTGCGGATTCTCGCTCGGATGGGCTTGCTCACGGCGCCGCGCGTCGTTGGGCCCTCCATTTTCATCGGGCTGGATGCCGCCGCCCTCATCGGGTGGTGGCATGCTGCTGCGCGCTGATTGGCTGAAAGGTCCGATCGGTGCGAGCTGGTTGGCTGTTAAGGTCGACGATTTGACAACGGTCCACTTCCGGTAGGCTGTTGCTCGTCGATCTGGTTGGCTGGAAATTCGGAAGTACAGCTGATTTGAATGGGAAAGGCGAAATGATTTTGGGCCGTGAATCGTAAGATTTACATAGAAAGTACACAAGTGGTGGTCTTTTAACACGAATTCACCGTGAAAACGAGGTTGGTGCATGTGAACAACGAGCCCTCAGAGCGCAGCAACAAGCTCAACCGCACACAAATCTTATCAGCTACATTTTCATCTGCGGTTTGGCTTTGTCGCAGCTCTGGTTGCCGAGAAAATTGAAATTATACCAAATAAATTCTGTTCGATTCACCCGGACTCGTCGTGTATCATGCAAATTTGACTGCTTTCCTATTCCTGAAGAGAGGAGCATCCGATTGGTTTGTGTAGAGGAAACGTAGAGCTTCCTTTTCCCGGGCTTTTGAAATGTTGACGATGAATAGTCGTTGTGTTTTTATATATATTCTTCGACTGCCACGCACCCCATTGTCATGACTTCTGCTGAGATCAATACTAGTAGTTTATAGTACTTCGCCTTTTCTTGGGGGAAGTGGCTTCTACAAAACTTCGTCGGACCCGTGGTTCAAACACCATGCATATTATGCAGTTGCAGCATTCGAAATCTTTCAGACAGCAATACAAAATGTCTATTTGGCTGATGGTGAAACTTGGATTGCACTTGAGATTACCCTTGGCAACATGTACGCTCTCCGACGCTGAACAGCCTACTGATTGAAGCCACGCTCCAGTTCCCTTTTCACTCAAGTTGTTGCTCCTGAGCGCGCTGGGCTTTCCGCTCCTGACGACGCGCATGCTCTTCCGTGAACATGGCGAGCGCTTGCTGCGCTTCCGGGTCCGCCTCGAGCTGCAACGACTGGTAGCCAGCAGCGTTCGATTGCGCGAAACCTACATACCACACACACCCGACCCCAAATCAGCATCAGCTATACCCATTTAAATATCTAGTACCTCACATACCTTGCAACGTGCTCAAGAAGAACTCGACCTCATCCACCTCGTCCAGCAGACTGTCATACTCCTCATCGTTGTCGTCGTCGTACATGCCGCCCATCTCAGCTTCTTCACGTAGTTGCTTCAAAATGGCCATGTAGTCGTCGTCATACACATCCTCGGCGTCCTGGTCGGACGAGTAACCACCAGCATCGAGAAGCTGCTCGAGTTGCTCACTAGCGCCTTCCTCCTCGTCGTCGCCGTCTTCGCCAGCGGCCTCAGGAGTGTAGATCGAGTCGCGGAGCATCTTCGTCGCCGCGTGGATGACATGCTTCATGTGGGGATGCAACACCGCTGGCACCTTCTCCACAGGGAGCTTCAACAGCGACATCACACCGAGCACAAACAGCTTGCGGTCCAACACGCTCTCAAACAGAGCCAACTTCGACATCCACAGCGTGAACACGCCCTGCGTCGCCTGCAATTGCTCCAATGCAGAGACCGTGAGAAGCGGGTTGTAGTGGAGCAGGCTGCCAAGCACACCGAACAGCGTTCGCAGAGCCGACTCGCCCTGCTCCTCCATCGCCAGACGCGTCACCGTGAGTCGCACCATCTCGAACACGAGGTCGTCGACCTTGCCGAAAAGGTTGTGCAGCAGAGCGTACAGAAGGCGCGTCGACGCGCACACTTCGAGCTCCTGCGACGCCTTGTCGTCCAGCACGCGGCGCGCCATGTCGACAACGAGGTCCACGTACCGCATCGTCACGCCGTCCTTGTTTGTGAAGACGCCGGCCATGAACGTGTCGGCGTCGCGACCCACAAAGTTGTCAATCACGTGCGAGAAATTGGACAGGTAGTCGGCCGCAAAGTCGTCGAAGCTCGTGAAGATCAACGGGAACAGCGCCCACAGCTGCGGTGGGATCGTGTGACAGCAGTACACGAGCGAGCTGAAGATCTCCAACGCGCTCTCCATGTACTCGACATAGTCGAAGTCCGTGAGCACCTTCTCGATGATGGGCGCGAGCGACGGCACCATGAGCGGGTACAGTTCGGGGTGCTTGTGGACACTGACCAAGATCGTGTTCATCGCATCCAAACACGACACGGCCGCGAGGCACGCATCGTCATCTTCCTCGCCCTCGGCTGTGAACTGCTGGAAAAACTCCACAAACTTGGCAACGAGCTGCAAAGAGTAAGGTCCTATCTGGTCGCCAAACTTGTCAATGATCTGCTCCAACGCGACCACAACCTCGTCGCTTCCAATCTCATCCATCAGCTTGAAGAAGCGTTCGAGAATCTGTGGGAGCCGCGGCTGGATAACCTCCAGTACAGTATCCGAGTGAGGGTACTGCACCACAAAGCGAATGGTCTTGGCTGACTCGACGCTCACGGGGAGCTCCTGGTCAAACATACAGTCGAGCATGCCAGTCACGATCTGCACAAGCGTCTGCTCGTCGCGGAACTTGATCGCCTCAATGTACTTGCGCGAGAAGAACTTGCACGCACGGAGTCGCAAAAAGCCGTGCGGGTTCTTGAACTCGGGCAGAATGTGGGCGATGATCATGTTCTCGACCTGGCTCTTGTGGGCCTTCGACTTGGTGAGCACTCCGTCGAGCGCAAAGAGCGCGTGGAGCGCTGCGTCCTTTTGGATGTAGTCACGCTCGTTCTCGGGCTTGGCCAGGTACGTTGAGAGAATGTTGGTGTAGAACATGAGCACGTTGCTGAGGCAGTCCTTGCCACGCTTGGTGCACAGGTCCGCGAGTAAGTTGGCGGCGGCAAACACGGGGTCCAAAAAGTCCTCAAACACGTCGTTTGTCTTGCGCACAAACTCATGCGGGTCGTCACTCCAGAGCTGCAGGTCCTTGGGCGTGAGGCACAACGTCGGGTGCACAACCTCGAAAAGCAAAAAGCTCAGGTGCGGCTTGATGAGCTTGTACGTCACCGACGAGTCCACGGCCTCTTGCAAGAACACGAAGCACAGCTGCATGACGCGGTCCGTGCAGAAGCGGCCATTCTTGCGAAGCGACACTGTGTCGAGCACGCACGGCAGCAAGCCTGGTGCGATTTGGTTGCGGTAGAGCTGACTCATCTCCTGGTGCTCGGCCTCGACGCGCTTGGGGTGGCCGTAACGCGTATAAAAGCGGCAGAGGATCTGCAGCGCCCACTGCTTGACCTTCCACCACGGCCAGTTGTTGCGCTCGTCTTCGGTCGTTGGCTGACCGACCGGCTCGAGGCCCTCGTGGGCTTCGGGAAGCGGCTTAGCGACCACGGCGCCGAAGAGCTCGTTCCACGCGAGCACGTGTTCGACCTTGGCCAAGTGAGGCGTGAGGTGCACCTTGACGCACGACCAGTACGTCTTGAGAATCAGATGCATCATCATCGCCGACTCGATCGAGTTGTTGGAAAGAAGCTGCGCAAACATATCGCGCAGCAACGGGAAGATGGTCTCAGCCAGCACATGAAGCGGTCCGAGACGCTAACCGCACATAAAAAGGAATACGTCAGCAAAGACTGTCTTTGCATGCGCGTGCGCGACAGATACGTGAGGATTGAATCGTACCTCTTCGCCACGGTACTCGTAATTCTTGATGACACGACGGAGTGCGAGCAAAGCCTGCAAGTAAAGAAAAAGAGAATGAGTGACTGAGCGCCGTGGTTTGAAAAAGAGTAGTGAGCAGGACATACGTTAATGATGCGCTTGGCGTCGCCGCTCTGGATGTTTTGGACGATCACTTCGATGAGGTTTGGCCACGAGTCCTGCATAAAAGACACACAATTAGTGACTGTGTCGGATGTATCCATTTCACGACGCGGTACGTACGGGAAAGTCACTGCGCGCAATGTACGAGAAGGCCTCGGCGAGCAGCGAGCGAAGCGATGTGTCGTGCGCCACGAGAAGCGCCTGTATAGAAAAAAATCACAACAAGTATAAAAGTCCATTTAGCGACCATTGTCACCACAATCAAATGGGTTACAAAGCGCACCTCGAGCACATGCTGGCGCACGGCCGTGCGCTCGTCGTTGGGGATGACGCGCACGAGCTCGCCGTTGACAAAGTCGCCGTCCCAGTGTTTCTGGATGACGTTCTTGAGCGAGATGGCGGCCGCCTGGCGCACCTCGCGCTCGACCGTCTCTTCGGCGACAAACTGGATGAGCAGCTGCAGCGCGCCGCGGACCGTGTGGAGGTTGGTGATCTGCTCTGACGCGGCGTCGCGCGCGGCCTTGTCGGGGCTGATGGTGTGCTTGAGCACGAGGTGGAGCTGCTGCGCGTCCATGGCGAACGTGTCGTTCTCTCTTGGCTCTTTGCGATCGCCGAGTGTGGGTGGAGACTGGCGGCTCTCTTCTTGGCTTCGCTTTTCCACCAGCCACTCTTTGGAACTCCTCACTCCAAGAGAAGGCAGGCGATGGTACCATATTTAAGGTACCGATAGAAACCACGTGGTCCAAAGTGTGGTTTTTGGGAATGGTTGTTAGCCAAATATCAAAAGTGGGTGCAAAATCGACTGGCTGCGGACGGTGCGAAGCCACATTTGGCAATTTGCGCTTCAACCGCTAGTAAAGATGGGTTCACCCCATCCGCCAAAAGAACCAATGTCGCCGAAGGGAATTCCGCGTCGAGGAGGCGCACCGCGTGCCATGTGCGGTTGGACTCAAGAATCACAAAGAACACGATCCATAGCGTCGGATTGCTCTGTTTATTACTAGTAAATATAAATCCTCAAAAAAACTGAAAGATCCATCACAAGAACCATCCACTACCAAACGGTCGCGCACACGGCGACAGATCTTCCGCGCAAGGAGTACAAATGCAAAAAGAAGTGAGTGCATGGGCAACGCGCCACTCTTGAAAACGAACACCTAGTCGACCTCCTCCATGGTGCTCTCCTCCTCACCCTCGCCCTCAAGCGGCGGCAAGTCCTCCATGCTGTCGTCCACAACCTCGTCGTCGTCGTCGATGCTCAAGCCGAGCTTGATGAGACGGTGGATGCGGTTCGCAAACGTGGTCGGCTCGTCCAAGCTGAAGCCCGACGTGAGGAGCGACGTGTCGTAGAGCAGCCAGATCAAATCCTTGACCGTCTTGTCGCTCTTGTCCGCCTCCGACTTCTCACGGAGCGACTTGATAATCGGGTGGAGCGGGTTGATCTCCATCGTCTTCTTCGACGACATGTACGACGACGTGCTGCTGTCGCGAAGCGCCTGCGCCTTCATGATGCGCTCCATGTTAGCCGACCAGCCGTACTCGCCCGTGACAAGCACACACGGCGACTCGACAATGCGGTTCGAGATCTCGACCTTCTCGATCTTGTCATCAAGGACCTCCTTAATGAGCTTGCAGAGACCAGCAGTCGCGGCCTTGGCCTCCTCGAACGACTTCTTCTCGTCCTCGGTCTCCTCCATCTTGAGGCCTTCCTTGGTAGCGCAGATCAGCTTCTTGCCCTCGTACTCCTTGAGCTGCTGGACGGCGTACTCATCAATGGCGTCAACCATGAACATGACCTCGTAGCCCTTCTTCTTGAGCTTCTCAATAAACGGCGAGTTCTCGACAGCCTTCTTGCTCTCGCCCGTCACGTAGTAGATGCCAGGCTGGTTCTCGGGCATGCGGCTGATGTAGTCATCGAGGGAGGTCGGGTCCTCACCCGACTTGGTCGAGTGGTAGCGCAGAAGCTTCGCAATCTTCGTGCGGTTGGTCGAGTCCTCGTGGATGCCGAGTTTGAGGTTCTTGCTGAAGGCCTCGTAGAACTTGTTGTACTTCTCCGAGTCCTCGGCAATCTCCGCAAACATCTCGAGGCACTTCTTGACCAAGTTCTTCTTGATCACACGCAAAATCTTGTTCTGCTGGAGCGTCTCACGCGAGATGTTCAGCGGCAAGTCCTCCGAGTCGACGACACCCTTGACAAATGAGAGGTACTCGGGCATGAGGTCCTCGCAGTTGTCCATGATGAACACACGGCGCACGTAAAGCTTGATGTTGTTCAGCTTCTTCTTGGCACCACCCTCGAACATGTCGAAGGGCGCGCGCTTCGGCGCAAACAGACACGCCTTGAACTCGAGCTGGCCCTCAACCGAGAAGTGCTTGACAGCGAGATGCTCCTCCCAGTCGTTCGTGAGCGACTTGTAGAACGAAGCGTACTCCTCGTGAGTCACATCCTCGGGCTTGCGCATCCAGATGGGCTTCTGGCTGTTGAGGTGGTTCCAGTCGTGTGTGACCTCCTTGATCTTCTTCGTCTTCTTCTTCTTGTCACCTTCCTCCTCCGTGACATCTTCGACCTTCGGCTTGTCATCGTCGGCTTCCTCCTCGTCTTCCTCGTCGTCCGTGACCTCCTTCTCCTCCGTCTTCTCGACGTAGAGCTTGATGGGGAAGCCAATGAACTCAGAGTGCTTCTTCACAAGGTCCTTCAGCTTGCGCTCCTCAAGGTACTCGAGCATGTCCTCCTTGAGCTTGAAGACGATGCGCGTACCGCGGGTAATCGGCGCCGACGTGTCGGGCGTCACGGTGAACGAACCACCGGCGGCCGACTCCCAGACGTACTGGTCGTCGTCGTTGTGCTTCGAATGCACGACGACCTTGTCGGCGACGAGGTAGCCCGAGTAGAAACCGACACCGAACTGCCCAATCATCGAGATGTCGGCGCCGGCGGCGAGCGCCTCCATAAACTGCTTGGTGCCCGACTTGGCGATGGTACCGAGGTTGTTGATGAGGTCGGCCTTGGTCATGCCGATGCCCGAGTCCTCGATCGTGAGCGTGCCGTTGGCCTTGTCGGGGATAATCCGGATCTCGAGGCTCTTGTCCGAGTCGAGCACCGAGGCGTCCGTGAGCGACGAGTAGCGGATCTTGTCGAGCGCATCCGAGGCGTTCGAGATGATCTCACGCAAGAAGATGTCCTTGTTCGAGTAGAACGTGTTGATGATGAGGCTCAACAACTGGTTGATGTCGGCCGAGAAGGCAAAGGTTTCGGCTTCTGCGCTCATGGTGGATGATGGCGGGTGGTGGTGGTCAACGGGTCCCTGGTCCAGCGGAAGGAAATTCGCGAATGCCTTTGGTGGAAGCGAGAGCTTTGGCGCACGGAGGAGGGGCCAAGGGAGGCCGCGCCAGCCACAGGCTGGTGGCAACAACTGCAGCGACCAAGTCTCGAAGGTTCGATGGACCAAATCTTTCCGTAGTTTTCACACCTCACTCAGCCCAAGTCAGTGATGGAATGGTCGGAAAGGAGGGGCGATATTATATATTTAACTGAATGAATGTATGAACGTGGTCAACCCATCGGCGCGTCATCTGGCCGTGATTCGAAGGTTCTAGATTGTGATACACCAGCTGTTAGAGAAAGTTATCGAATGGCTAGGTTGGTTCCAGACATCACAAACACCAAGAGATATGCATTTACAGAGGTCTCTGAAGCCTGAAACTCATCTCAGTTGTATAGGGTATAGAATCAGTTAAAAGCGGGTATTATGTTATGAGAAAAGAACTGATGACGAGTTCTTCTGGAAAATAATAATAAAGGCGAAGAGACGCCCCACTTTGAAGAAGATCAGGTCCGCCAACACTCTCAGCCGAAGAGACGCCCCCAGAAGTTCTGGAATTGCATCTCGACGTGCTGGCAACGAGTCGACAACAACGTCGCTCTATGGATGCATGTGACATTGATGAGCACATGGTGCTGCAAGTGCCGAGCCGCTGAGCAGTGCTGGTCAAGGTATTGGTGGGGGCTGTGTGGGTGCGGGTTTATTTGTCGAGTGCAAATGAAAAAGCGATCAAGCGATTAACTATGCGCACGGCGATTGTGGTACGAAAACGATACGAGCTGTGTGTGAGAGAGTGAGTGTGTGAGCGTGCGTATAGATTGTCGGAGTCGCGACGACGTGGATATGCAAGGTCGTACTACGTAGTACCGGTGCTACGTAGTATTATGTAGTTGTCATCGCCTTTTTCGCGAAGCTGCATTACGTACTGCGTCGCAACCAACCAAACAGTCTGGCAAAATGGCGGCGCATGGCGGCGCCGTGACCTTTGTCGCCGTGGAGCTTTACCGGAGCACGATCGGTCAAGGGATGCAAGGGCTCAGGGGCTCTCAATTCAGATTGACTGTGAGTGAGTCACTGAGCTTGAACATAGGATGAAAGATGCAACAGTTACCGGTACGTGGCCGTCCGGAGTGACCGATTGTAGGTATTGCCACCACGCAGAAAGTCCCAGCAGTCCTGCTTCGCCCAAGGTTGAAGAACTGCGAGTGGATCCGGACTTCAACGGAGTGCACTGCACTGTTCTGCGCGATACTGGCGATAGGAACGTTGGAGTGATCCATGCTGCATCGACGCTTCGCCAATCACAGAAAAAGGCTAAATCCACGCTGCTACTGGCTTGGATTCTGTCGACCTTGGGGAGTGAGAAAGCACAGTGACATACAACCCAGAGATGCACGCCAGTCATTCATTCATCACGAAGACGAGGCGCTGGTGGCGTCAGAGACAAAGAATACCGTACCAAAGAGCGGCCCCATCCCGAGACCGGATGATTGGACGCCGTCGCTCCACGGCAGCGCGTGAGGATGCATACTGGTACCATACATATACATGTACCCTCTCCTGGACGCCGTGTCGTCGTCACTCACCGTTGAGATCCCAGACGTTTCTGTGATGCAAATTCGGAACCCTCGGATTCAGCCAATGAAAGGTTACCAAGTCGGCCTGCCCAGCCAATCGGGAGCCTCACCGACATGTGTGGGAGGTCAGCGAAGAGATCCGGGTTTGTCTCAGCAATTCCACCTCACTGTCAGTCCCGGGTTGATACACTGTACCGGTACAGTATAGGGCCCCGATTCGAGTCGCAATGGGGTGCAACGCGCGTGAGTCCGAAACTGCGGTCAAACGTATCTACATTGTGCCCCACATTTGGCTCCAATTCTCCCCGTCATGGATCGTTATGGCGCTTACAATCCGGCCGGTGGTTGAACATACGCATCCCAGACTTCCCACATCCACACTGACGGTGCGGCGTCGCGACCGCCATCCAAATTGGATTCCATTGCGGCGAACGCATTTGCGGCCGGCACGCCATCTGGCTCGATGAATCATTTACGCGGAAGATCAGCATGTAGCTGGATCTTCTTGTGCCACGATGACTGGCTGGGCGGATCCGAGAATGAGGTTTTTTAGAAGTTTCGTCCGTAAGGTTTAATCATCCGGAAAGATCGTTTCTTGATCACGGCTCGCCTTCTTCGTACGTCACATCACATCCCAATCTCCGTCCTCGGCAGCACATCCCGACCGACCCCAGAGAGAGCGAGAGAGAGAGAGAGAGAGAGAGAGAGAACCCACCGTCAGTCATGGACGCCACGCTCACACCCGCGACCGTGGCTGCCACGCCCGTCTGGCCGGCCGACATCACGCCCGTCGAGAGCTGGACCATCGGGCTTCTGCCCGTCGCGGCGCTCGTGTTTGTCTACATCATGCTCCGCGTCGTCTGGCCCGGGCCCGCGTCGGCACT
>JAADVC010001018.1:0-13307 GCA_023334575.1 Pythium volutum | reverse complement strand
CCGATCGCGATTGTCGACGAGATGCGTGCGAGCATTGCCGACTGGTGCGGCGTCATGGCCAAGTTTCTGCGTAACGCCATGTCGGCCGGCGGCTCGTAAAAACAGAGCAGAGTCTCTCTATCTATTTCATAATCCATGTGCGGTGGTTGTCTCGAAGGTTTGCGTGTCAATCCAAAAACGTCTCGTTGAGAAAGGCGAGTAGCTTAGTATCTAGTTTCAGCGGTTTTGGAGAACCATAATACTGTATCGCAGTAGTCTAACTAGATATCATCTATGGGATAATATATAATATCGGAGGTACACGTCGGATTCAAACACCCAAAATCCCGCACGCATTTTCCAGTTTCAGTATGGGTCCCAAGCGCCGCGCGCCGCGCAAATCCACGTTCACGGTCCGCAAAGAAGAAAAGCAGCGGCTCGCACGCGAGATCGCGACGCTGCAGGCACAGCTGTGCGCCCTCCATGGCGATCACCCTTCCACGGAAGCAGCAGCTTCGCCTGTGAGGAGAAGCTCTCCGTTGACCACTCGCCAGCGGCTGCTCGGTCGCGACCGCCACGTCGCGCTCCTGGGCATGCGCTCACTGCTCTCAAGCTACACGGCGTCCCACGGCAACGCCGCAGCGTTTGCAGAGCCGATCCATTTGCCACGCGACGAGACCGCACGCCGTGCTGTGCTTGCGCAAGGCAGCGCCGCGCGGATCCGCGACGCGCGATTGCTCATGCGCGCGCGGTGCCGCTTTCTCGATTTGGCGCAACCACACGTTGCGACCGAGTGGTTCGAGCACGACGATTTGTCCATGGCGCTGCGTCATTTTGATGTGACGCCGTTCCGCGGCGTGTCGCGCTGCAGCGTACGGGACGTCTACGACGCCATTGGCTTTTACGCACAAAACGTCGAAATCTACGTCTCGGAACGGCTCGGCGATCTCACGATCCGCGAAGACGACGACGCAGTCGATGGCACATCCAGTAGTGATACAATAAGCGAGGCACGCGTGTCGCAGCGACGGCTCCACTCGACGACCAGCGTCGGGCTCACGATCGACGCGAATGTGACGGTGTTTCGCCAGTACTTTCCCGAAGGCGCGTGCCACGACATGCCACAGGAGCACGCGATTTTCGGCACGCAGGCCGTCGCGTCGGACGCGCTCTATCCGTACGTGCCCACAGATCGCGTGCGCCACGATCTCGACGGCGCCTGCATTATCCAGCAAGTCGAGACGCGCAACGGCGAAAAGGTCACGACGCTTGCGCGACTCTCAGTGACGACACGCCACAGCAGCGGCGGTGTCCATGCGGTGCCACTCCACGTGCAGGCGCCGCTGCGCGAGCTGGCCATGCAGTGGGGCGAGCTCATGCTCCTGGCCGTGCGTGAACACGTGTACGCACTGGCGGCCGCGCGAGAGACCGAGCCCGACAGCGAGACCACGCAGCAAACCCACGGGTCCTCCTCCTCTCCGTCGTCTTCTCTCGCGTCGCCATGATAGCCAACATGGAAAAATCAAACCGGCGACTATATCAAGACAGAGAGACTATCACGTATATTCTCCTACAGTGTGACCGAGTTGCTGTGACTCGCGGTGGTCGTGTGGTCCTGCAGGAACCGCGCCATGACGGTGCTCCAGCTCGTGACGTTGGCGACGACCTCGTCCATGACGCTCGGCGGCAGCGGAAACTGCGGCTCGTGGATTTTCACAAACACGCACCGCTTGAGCACGGCCGTGGGCAAGTCGCCCTGCGTTTCACTGGCCACTTCCGTGACCACGAGCGCCGCAGTCACGTCCTTGCGGACGCGCTCGTCCGGTCGGTACGGGTACAAATCATCAATATCGACCGCGTCCATGGCGATCAGTCCTTCGTTCCGGTCGGCGTCAAAGTGCGCAAAGCCCGCCGAGTTGAGGTCCTGCACGTACCCGGCACCCGTGGTCGAGACCACGCGGTGGTGCCACAGCGTCGGGTCGTCACAGTCCCTGTCTTCGTGGATCGTGAGCTGTCCGAGACGCTCCATGATACCAATCTCACGGTTCGACAAGTAGTGGATCAGTGCCTCAAAGAGCTGCCGTGCACCACCGGCGAGTCCGAAGAATGGATGAATGTCGTTGCGTCGGCAGTGGTAGTCGCCGTCGCGCGACACGAACCGCTCTTCGGTCCAGTACGGCTGGTGGTCTCGTAGACCGTCGAGGCGGTCGCTCACGAGTTCTTTGGCGCGCCGCAGTTTCATGGGACGCAAGGCCCGGAGCGTTGCGCGACGCTCGTCGAGGTCTGTGGACAAGTGGATCAGCGTTGCCATGGGATTGATGGGCACGGCGTGCTACAGCACAACGCATACAAAGGTCTCAGCTATTGAGGATTTACTAGTTTTGGTGACGGATGTGTACATACCAAGTGCTGCGCTACGAGTGACTGGAACCGCGCGAGTCCGAGGAGATTGCGGTGGATGGTCTCTTCAATCTCGCTGTTGGCGTGCATGGCGATCTCCAGCGACCGCACGGCGTGGTTTGTCGGAATACCGGCGCGCATGCGCAGCACCTCGAGCCGCTGCTCCAGCGCTGCGATCTCCTCTTCCAAAGTCTCTTTCTCGGCCTGCGAGTATCAAAAGTCAGATGACCACTCGTCCTGATTGGATACTACTAATCGAATACTAGTAGTAATACTAGTGCACGTGCCTTGCGCACGAGATACGTTGGCGTGCGCACGTTTCGGCGTTCGCTGGTCGCTTCCCCCGCCGTCTCGCCATGGAGTCGCTTGCCTCCGCCTCCGTCTCCTCCTTCTCCTCCGTCTCCTCCGTCTCCTCTGTCTCCTCGTCGTCGGCTGTCGTCGGCGTCACTAGTAGTGGTGCTGTTGTCCGTGTCATTGTCGTCGCCACACAACGGCGCCTGGCTGCTGATACTGGTGGTGCTGCTGGTGTTGGCAGTGGTGGGAATGCGTGACGCCCGCGTCGCCAGCGCAGCGAGCGCGTCCATGTTTAATACTAGTATCGTGGACGAAGCGACCTCTTTGCAAGAAGCCAGCGGATCAAGAAAGACAGAGTCTCGCGTGTTGCATGGGCGTTCTTCTCGGACGGCATCATCAGCAGGTGCTCGATACCATGATGATTCCGTGTTTGCTTCAGGTTCTGCTTTTGTTTCAGTACATTAGAGCTCGTCGATTGACCGACTACTGCTTTTACTACTACTGTACGCGGCCATGGTCTCTTTCACGGATGCATTCATGGCGCGGCACCAGTCGGCTATGTGCGTGCGCATGCCGTCTTCAATAGGCTCGGGCAGCTTGAACGGCGTCGGGTGGAGCGACAAAAAGACATTGCGCCGCATCACGACCAGGCGCTTGGTGGGATCATTACGCGCGGTCTCGACCCGGACCCGGATCGCAGCCGTGACGTCCTTGCGCACGCGCGCGTGGGGTTTGTACGGATACAGCTCATCAATGTCGACGCTGTCGGCCGCGACAATGCCATAGGGTAATGGATCCGCTCCGCCTTCACTGTCCGTAAAGAGCCGTGCAAAGCCCACGTTATGGAGTTCGACCTCGTACGGCACGGGACCGATAGGAGAGATAATGCGGCGGTGCCACGTCGCCGGCTCGACGAGTTCAAAGTCTTCGCGAATGCGTGGGTCGCCCAGCAGCGGTTTCTGTTGCAGCGTTGGCGCCATGTTGCCGAGAAAGTGCAGCAGTGCGTCAAAGACGGGTCGTGCGTCGAGCAGGCCGTCAAACGGCACAACCTCAAAGCGCTTGCAGTGGTAGACGCCGTCGTCCGTGAAGAAGCGTTCTTCTGTGAGGTAGGGCTTGGTGTTGTCGATAAACTGCATGCGGTTGTGGAGAAGCTCTTGCGCGCGGCGCAGTTTCATGTCGCGCATCGCGTGGAGCGTCGCGCGGCGCTCGTCCAGGTCTTTCGAGAGATGGATGAAGGTCTGCAGGGGCCCGACTGTGATGGAATGCTGTCGAGTGGATTGATGGATGGATTGATTGATGGGCAGACGTTAGACGCATGTTCAAACAGTAGTGAAACCAAGCGACTAAATATTTAGACGCACCATGTACCGCGAGATCATGGAGTGGACCGAACTGATGCCCAGAAGGTTCTGGTGGATCGCCTCATGGAGCTCAAAATTAGCCGCCTGGATACCCACGAGCGAGCGCTGCTGCTGAGATGTGGGCATATTAATACCCGACCGCATTTTGAGGAGATCGAGCCGTGACTCAAGTAGGCGGATCTCGTCGCTTAGATAGTGCTTCTCTTCCTGAGTTCATAAGAGTTCGAAATGGTTAGTCTTAGATCGATTAACACGATGGACCCCATCTCGGTTAGTCGGCGTCTTACCTTTTGCACGACGTACGTCGACTTGCGTGGCTTGCGGATCCGTCGAGGGCGTGGACGTGGTGCATCGTCGTTGGCCTGGCCGCGCTTGCGTTGGACTCGGACTAACTGCTGCTGCGGGGTGCTGCTGCTGTCGCTGCCGCTCGCGCTGTCCGTGGGGCCGTCCTGCGTATCGTCATCTTGGTTCTCGGTCGTGGTGGCCGAGGCCTCGCCACTCTCCTGCTCGGCTTCGAGCGCCACAGCCCAGCGCGCGATCGCCGCAACATCGGCGTCTAACCCGGGCGACAGGAGCATGGTCGAGTCCCATTCGCGGCCTAACGTCTGGTCGAACGGTGACGGCGTGTGGTCTAACTGAAGGTGGTCCAAGTGCTCGTGGTCTAACGGCGAGGCCGCTGCATCTTGGTATGGCGGCTTGTCCATCATGTTTTTGCAGGCGAGTTCGTCCGGAAAATAAACACTGCAAACTACGGTACTAACTACTGTACAAGACGATACTGTAGTGCGGAAGTTTTACAGGCTGCTCGGTGGTGTCCGCACTCACAATGTGACCATCACTTTGCTCGAGGACGCTGGAAGAACGTCAGTTTTTAGACCCAAGCCAGAAAATGACTTGAATTTAGTATGCATCGGCACTTTTTAGACCCTTGCCCGCATAATGGCTCGAGTCAGTACACTGCCGGAAGATAGTGAGACCAAGAGACTAAAAAGTCTCTTGGTCTCACTATCTTCCGGCAGTGTAAACTGTAAACCGGACTGGCTTCTGATGTACTGATATATCTGGATCTCTGTCATTGTGGATAATATCCACATATTATGAAATGCGTAGAAGGCAACTACACGAGCTTCAAGCTCTTCTTACGCTCCCGTGGGTGGCGCCCATGGATAATAAACAACACCGACAGCATTGGTTGCGTTGCATGGCTGCTGAAGCCTTCAGTGAAGACCTTCACGGAGGAGATGGGGGTCCGCTCTTCATAATCATTCACCACAGACAATAGTCTTTACGTCTCGTCACGTGATCGCAGCCGTATCGTCGGGCACGACGTATGCGTGGAGGTACTTGTTAATGGCGTCGGGCCAGCGAGGAAGATGCTCATGCAGCTTCTCGAGCACGCCCGGTGCGACCGGAAATTGCGGTGGCAATTGCACGCAAAAGTGAAACTGCTTGAACACGACCAGTGGCTCGGCTCGGTCGGGCCGGTGCACTTCACACACGAGAAACGCGGCCTGAATGTCTTTGCACGTGCGCTCTTCGGGCAAGTACGGATACAGATCGTCGATATTGACCGTCTCGTAGAGCACAATGCCCATGGGCGACTGGGTCGCGTCGGCGTGGTCGTAAAACTGCGCAAAGCCGACCAGATTCAGCTCCTCGGGCACGCCAATCTCGTCCACGATCGTGACCATGCGATGGTTCCAAATCGTCGGGTCAAAGGCCTCGGTGTCTTCACGCAGCGTGAGCTGCCCGAGCATCTCCGTCACGTTGATTTCCATGTTGTAGAGAAACGCGACAAACGTATCAAAGAGCTGGCGCGCCGTCTTGAAATTCGGCAACGGCAAAATCTCCATGCGGTAAAAGTGGTACTCGCCGCGCGCGCCCGTGAATTTCTCATCGCTCTGGTACGGCATCGTGTGGTCCAAGTGGTGGAGCCGCTGCGTGGCCATCTCGACCGCGCGTCGCAGCTTGTGGGTTTGCAGACCGCGCAAGATCGCACGGCGTTCGCCCATGTCTTTTGGGAGATGGATAAAACTGGCCATGGGGTTCACGGGCCGCTCGAGCTGCTCGTTCGTAATCAAAGAGTTTAGTCGGACGAGGTACAGATCGTTGGCCACGAGCGTTTCGTCCAAGTCGACTGTGCGCGCGTGGCGGTCCTGAATGTCGGCCGCATCGTCGCGTGTGGGCAGCCCCGCACGGTGCCGCAACACGTCGAGCTGCTCTTCAAGGGATCGCACGTGGTCGGCAAGCGCCGCACGCTCTTGCTGTTGTCGCTGGGTTCCAGGTTCATACGCTTAGCAAAAGACCAAAGAGAGACAGAGAGACAGGGGGTACTGTAGTACGATACGTACGGCATACTGTCGCTGCCTGGCAGTGGGCTTTTCGGGCAACTCGCGTTGGCTCTTCATGACAGAGAGTGGCGGCGGAATACTACTGCGTCGCGGGCGCTTGCGTTGCATGGGCGTGGTTCTCTGGTCGGGTTGCGCCGGGCCGTGGGCAGCAGCGCTGCCGGTGTTACTCACACGAAGCTCGCGTTCGTCGACGGCGCCGTCCTGGGGCTGTCCCACGCCCGCGCAGTCTCTAATGGCACTGGACCGATCCAACGCGAAAAGGACTTTGAATTCCCATCAACACGAACCCAGGAACAAGGCGGTACTGTCCGTCGAACCTCGAGCGTGTCCAGTTCCAGGTTCCTAAATACTAGTAAAAGAGACCATTCCGTTTTTTTGGGATGATGGATTATTTTGGATCGGGCTCGTCTGAAAAATTACGCCATATCTCAGAGAAAAGCCAGTGTGTCCAAGTTGATTGATGGAAGAAAACGCGCGAACACTCGATTGATTGCATGGATGGCGCGGACGCGTTGATGGATGCCCCCCGCATAGCGTTAGTTCACTGGGTGTAGTAGGACTGCACGCCACTGTCTGTCATCCATTAGGCCGATCGCTCTGAGGTGGTCTTCCGACCGATCCAGTGATGGATGACAAAAGAGAGAAATAGAGAGAGAGAGAGAGAGAGAGTGGCGTGTTGGTCACCACGACCCCATCGTCTCTGATACAGTGTACACAGCAACGTGACGGCACAGAGGAGATCAGTAGAACCCATTTATATTGAAAATGGCCCTGCGTCTCCATCTGCTTCTTCTATCACTCATACTCCATCCATCAGAGACGATAACATTATCGCGAATCCGTCAAAGAGCCAGCCTCACAGTACCGTACCGACCGTCACAGCCGTGGGGGCCCTCGCACGGACGACTGTAGTTTGTTTGGTCATTCCGGACGACCGCACCTTTGGTCCAATGATGATATCATCCCAAGCGTCCAAGCTGAGATTTTTCATGTTTTGTGAAGAGTGATGGTCGTGGGGTTGGGATCAGGACCAATTCGTTCACACTGACTCTGTAGGTTTTCAAACCGACAACGCGTGGTCGTCATGTCTTCGTCTCGATCTCCGCTGTCGGCGGCGCCACGCAAGACACGGAAACGCGTCGCCAGTGGCGCGTCGTCGTCCACAGTCAAGACGCCGACGTACGTCCTTCAGCGGGTGCGACTCATGCGATAGCCGGATCTCCATAAATTTCGTTCCCTAATTCATGCCTTTTCTGGTTGCACACACAGCAAGAGCGCGATGCGTTAACCAACGAAATGCGTGCGCTTGAGACACAGCTCGACGCGCTGCGACTGCGCGCCGGACTGCCCCTACAAAAAGATTGGGATTACATTGACGACGTCGAGGCGCGTACTTTCGATCTGGACGAAATGCTCCATACGAACGACCTCTACCTTGGTCGGCTCCAGTCCTTTGTCACGAACGAAATGGTACATACATCATACGCATTCTAGTTCGCCTTTCTCTAACTAACGCTTTCCTATGATAGCTCGTGCCGACTGTGAACCCGCTGTCGACGTTCATCCATCTCCCCATAGACATGGCCACGCGGCGCGACATTCTCCATGGCATGCGCGAACTCAAATTACGCCGTGGCATGGACGTCGCCACGCAGCAGCTCTACCATGTGGACCACCTCATGCCGTACCTAAGCGAGCACCGCTTTACGACCACGGGCGGCGAGTACCACTGCCACCGCATGGAGATCAACCAATTCCGAAATTTTAGGAATGCGCGGCAGCTGTACGACGTCTTTGTCGACTTTCTCTACCATACCGAGGTCAGTGTGACGGCCGGGCTCGGGCAATTGGCACTCCGTGAAGACGCGGGCGGAGACACGAGCGACGACAGCGCGAAGACGCTGTGGCACCACCGCATTGTCACGGTCGCCGACGACGTTGGCTGCACTGAAGAGCTGAATAGCGTCGGCTTTGCGCAGTTTTACGACTACTCGGACCGCACACGGTCGCCCCTGGGCATTATCGTCTACGACACGGTCAATGTTGACGAGCTGTATCCCTATATCCCCGAGGAGCGCACGTCCAAGGACGTGCAGGCCGCGCACATGGTGTTTGAAGTGCGCACGCCCGGGTCCGAGGAAGTCGTGGTCGTGCTCAAGCAGTGTCTCTTTTGTGTGCAGCTCGTACCGCAGTTTGACTTGGCGCCGAGTGTGCTCGACCAGCTCCAGCGAAACAGCACACGGTGGTGTGCCTACATTATCAAGTACCTGCGCGAGTTTGTGCCCGTGGACGGATAAGACAGAGGCGTTGTGTTTTCAGCTAATGAACTAGCTCTAGCTCGACGCAGGAACAGGGGAGGAAATTCGTGTTTGCTTTGTTTATTTCACAACCAGTTTTTGTCTTAAAATTGCTCAAAGATACGACAGGAGAGAGGCTTGTGATGGAGGGCGTCGTCCGCCCGCTGCCCTTGCGTGTATCACTGTCCGGGGACTCCGTTTGCTCGCCAGCGTTGACGGCCTGAGAATGAAGCCCGTCGAGCCTAACAATCGCGGCCTGAAAAACCGTGCGCTTGCTGCCGAGCAGCACGGCGTTCGAGAGGCAACGGCATCTCTTCCGTGAGGCACTCTTCCATGAGGATTGGCGACACATTCTCGCTGCCGGCTATAATAAAAGTCATGAGCTCCGATATGGCCATGAGGTCGTCTTCATTTGATCGTATCCGCCATCTCCCGAGTGGCTTCCAGCCAGCCGACTGTGTCGATCGTGTCGTGCGTACATACCCTTCTCGCCCTCGAATGACCGCTTTCGATGGCTCGTCTAAAGGTTCGAACAAAAGTACTCAACAATAAATAATGGAAGCGGAAAAAAAGGACTCGAACCGTTGATTTGATATGGCCTCAGAACGCACCGGATGGAGGGACGAGTCGACCAACGAGACGCTCCTATTATAAATCGACTTGCAGCCCGCACAGCAACAGGTGACAGAGTGTAGAACACGTTGGCGCACATTGCGTTCCCAGTATCACGTCCAGTCCACGATAGGAGTTTTCGTCAATGCTCCCTTGAGGGTGCCAATGTGCAACGGCAACTCACTGATACAAAATCGGCCACGGGCTCATTTTCGGGGGGACGTGAGGATGAGTTTTTTTTTCCAGAGTGATGATCGTTGGGATCAGATCTATTCCCTACTGTGCTGCTGGCTTTCTGTGCTGGTCCAGGGGGCGTCGCTTGCGTGTCTACAGACAAGGCAATAATGGTCGTCATGTCGACGTCTTCGTCCCCACCGTCGCCACCGCCGTCGCGCACGACTAGGAAGCGCACCGGGACGAAGACCAAGACCAAGACCCCGTCGTATTTGCTTCAGCGGGTACTGTAGTACTGTCGCATTCATTCATTCATGGATGGGAACGCATCTCGTATTAACAAACGTCCATGTCTCTCTTCGTTCTTCGATCTTCGTAATATTGCACACAGAAAGAGCGCGAAGCGTTCACCAACGAATTGCGTGCGCTCGAGACACAGCTCGACGCACTCCGACTGCGTGCTGGACTGCCCACCGAAAAAGACTGGGCACAAATTGACGCTGCCGAGAATCGTAATTTCGATTTGGACGAAAAGCTCCATATCAACGCCCTCTATCTCGGCCGGCTCCACTCGCTGGTCACGAACGAATTAGTACGACACGAGACGAGGCCTTTCTTGGGTCTAAATACCTAACACACGCGTGGTTCTATCATATTAGCTCGTGCCGACCGTGAGCCCCATGTCGACGTTCATCCATCTCCCAAAAGACTTGGCCACGCGACGCGCAATCCTGCGCGGCATGCGCGACCTCAAACTGCGACGCGGCCTGGACGTTGTGACGCAGCAGCTCTACCACGTAGACCACCTAATGCCGTACTTTAGCGAGCAGCGCGTCACGACTGAAAGCGGCGAGTCGCATTGCCACCGCTTGGAGATCCACCAATTCCGAAATTTTAGGAATGCGCGCCAGCTCTATGACGCGTTTCTCGACTTTCTCCACGACACGGACATGAACGTGACAGTCGAGCACGGCCAATTAGCACTCCGGGAAGACGCCGACGACACGTACGACGACGACAGCAAGACGCTGTGGCACCACCGCATCGTGTCGGTCGAGGACGACGTCGGCTGTACGCAAGAGATCAATAGCGTCGGCTTTGCACAGTTTTACGAGCACTCAGACCGCACACGGTCGCCCCTGGGCATTATCGTCTACGATACGGTCAATATCGACGAGCTGTACCCGTACACGCCCGAAGAGCGGACGTCGCGCGACGTGCAGGCCGCGCACATGGTGTTTGAAGTGCGCACGCCCGGGTCCGAGGAGGTGGTCGTCGTGCTCAAGCAGTGTCTCTATTGCGTGCAGCTCGTGCCGCAGTTTGACTTGGCGCCCAGTGTACTGACGAAGCTCCAGCAAAGCAGCACGCGGTGGTGTGCCTACATTACCAAGTACCTCCGCGAATTCAGCGTGCCCAATGGATGAGCCACGCGCGCGTCGCCAGGGCGAGTGTGAGGACGTGGCAAGCCACAGTGTCTACAGTGCCATTGTCGATTGTAAATCGAGCGTGGCGCAGGCCAGATCATGGTGGCTCCAAAAGAACGACAGCAGAACGGATGCTCTGCTACTACTACGTAGTATTACATAATTCCATGGCGTCGCAGTGCATGCAGGATTAAGCCGTCGGTACCCACGATTTGTGCCCCGTTCCGCTTCCTCCAAAAAGAATGTTCCGACCAAAAATGCGGCGACACGTACGAGCGGACAACCTCTTGCCGTGTGTGTAGCTAGGACGTTGACAGCTGGCGGACTGAGTTTTCATGGCGGGCGAGAGATGAGATCGTACAGTCGCTGTCGCCCTCATCCGCGTTCGTCAGTCGGCTCGCTCAAAGACCCCACAGTCCCCCGTTTGTCACGCCGGCTTCTCGACGCCGCCGGGACCGGCCAGTCCGCGTCGGCTTCGCACACTCTGTCGCACACCTAGTTCGCCTGCTCGTCCGCCGACACGACGTATTCATGGAGGTACTTGATAATCGCATTCGGCCAGCGCGAGATATTCTCGTGGAGCTGCTGCCGAGCTGTTGGCGACACGTAAAACTGCGGCGCCAATTGCACGACAAACGCCAGTTGCTTGAGCACGACGACTGTCTCATTGGAGCCCGGCGCCGTGGGCACTTCACACACCATATTAGAGGTCTGCATGTCCTTGCACGTGCGTTCTTCGGGCAAGTACGGATACAAATCGTCGATATTGACCGTGTCGTACACGACAATGCCCATGGGCGAGTGCGTCGCACGCGCATAGTCGTAAAACTGCCCAAAGCCGACAATATTGAGTTCCTCGGGCACGCCGACGTCGTCGGCGACCGTGAAATACCGGTGGTTCCAGATCGTCGGGTCAAACGCGTTCGTGTCTTCGCGCACCGTGAGCTGGCCGAGCATCTCAGTCACCGAGATCTCCATATTGTAGAGAAAGTGCACAAACGCTTCGTAGAGTTGCCGCGCCGTGTGGAAATTCGGGAATTGGTTAATGGTCACGCGCGTGAAATGGTACTCGCCGCTCGCAGTCGTATACTTTTCTTCGCTCAGGTACGGCTGCAACGGGTCGAGATGGTAGAGCCGCTGCGTGGCCGCGTCAATGCCGCGCCGCAGTTTCGTGGCTTGCATGCCGCGCAAAATCGATCGGCGCGTCGCCATGTCCCGTGGTAAATGGATAAACGTCGCGAGCGGATTCACAGTCGGCACGAGCTACGCGGACACGAAGACATTTATTAGATCTGCGGGCGTATACCAAAAGTGAGACCGTGGCGTAATTCGATACCAGTTCGTTCGTGACCATGGACTGGAGCTTGCCAATGTACCGGTCATTGACGTGGAGCTTCTCGTCGACTTGGAAGCTGCGCTGCGCGACGTGGCGGATCGCGGCCCGCTCTTGTCGCGTGGGCAGACCAGCGCGGATCCGCAGCTGCTCTAGCTGCTCTTCGAGTGCGCGCGCTTCTTCGGCCAGCTCGTCTCGCTCTTCCTGTCGTTCAAAACGATAAAGAAACACGTGAGACGGTTTAGAGACGACAGCTAATAGAACCACCTGTAGAAGCACGCACCCGCTGGAGCACGTACGACGGCTTGCGCTCATAGCGCGGCGAGTCGTTCGGGTGGTGGTCGACGCCTTTCTTGGTCGCACGCGACCGCTTTTTCTTGGTCTTTTCCGCTGTTGCTGCCATATTGGCGGCGTGCTCTACACGCTCGTGAGATGGAGGCTCTTGTCGCTGCTGCGGTAGACCAAGCGATGGCAGTGGTTGTGGTGAGGGTGGCGACATGTCTGGGTGGCTTGTGGGTCGTAATAATCTTCAGAAGTGGAGACAGACAAAAGCGTGCGGACGCTCATTTTTTTGGTGGGTGAACCGAATCGTCACGCTAGACAGCGCACGCCAGTCTGGCGGCCAGACTCAGATTTGTTAGAACTGTACGGTACGGGACAGACATGACCATCACTCTACACCCCAAAGTCTCACTTGATCATTTGACCATTTACCCTAACCGTTAGTAGTTGTGGCCCATTTGAGAATCAGAGCACAGGCTGATATATTTAAAATAGGGAGGTCAAATCACGCATGTTTCCAGATCACTCCTTCTTTTATTGTGCATTTCAGATACTTTGCCGACTAAATAAGCCTCCTTCAACAGGATATATAAGGGTTAGGTTTAACTCAATACGTGTCAATCCTGCCACTAAACATTAGGCTCTGCAGACTCTGGCAACCAGAATCGAGTCTTGCTCCGGAGTGCGTGCCGTTGAGCAAGGAAGTCGTTCTCACACAAAATATCGTGCTGTATTGTATATTTGTGCGCCAACATTGCCATTTTTAGCTGCGGTATGATCTTACCGAGTAGATATCATGG
>JAADVC010001017.1:0-13311 GCA_023334575.1 Pythium volutum | reverse complement strand
CGGAACTCTGCTGTGCGTTCCCCGAGAATGGCGGGTACGCCGTGTGGGCCATGACCGCGCTCGGTCCGTTTTGGGGCTTCCAGGTCGGCTACTGGTCCTGGGTCGCGTCCGTGCTCAACAACGCCATCTATCCCGGTCTCATTTACACCACCATCATTGACGCCTACGGCGTCGAGGCATCCTCGACGGTCGTCTCGTTCTTCATGAAGGCCGTGATCGCCGTGCTGCTCGCAACGCCGTCCTACTTTGGCGTTCGCTTTGTTGGCATTGGCGCGCTCGTGCTGCTGGTCATTGTGCTGAGCACAACGCTCATGTTTACAGTCTGGGGCTTTGTCGACGGCGACGGTGCGTGGTTTCGACTCAAGGAGATTCGCACACTTGACCAAGTGAACGACGACAATCCGGACGGCGGCATCGACTGGTCGCTGCTGGTCCACGCGCTGTTTTGGAGCTTTGACGGTCTCTACGATGTCTCTGTGATTGGCGGCGAAGTCCTCAACCCGGCACGCACGTACCCGCGTGTGATCATCGCGGCCGTGACGCTGACCGCGCTGACGTTTACGTTCCCGTACATTGCTGCCGTCACGGCGGACAAGATGGCGTGGCTCGAGTTCTCGGAAGATTCGTTCCCGGACATTGCACAGGCCATCGGTGGTTCGTTTCTCCATGAAGTCGCAATCTTTGCGTCGGTCATGAGTTCGATCGGCATGTTTTCGTGTACGCTGTTTTTCCAGTCGTTTCTCGTGCAGGGCATGGCGCAGTCGCGGCTCTTACCGTCTATGCTTCGCAAGCGAAGCGCACGGTTCAAGACGCCGCAGTACGCGATCGCATTCAGCCTGGTCACGACGCTTGGGCTCGTGGGCTTTGACTTTGAGTCGATCCTCAACATGACGAACGCGTTCAGCGCGATGGTGCAGATCATGATCGTGGTCTGCATGCTGCTGCTGCGGCGATCGTACCCACACTTGTCTCGCCCCATGAAGGTGCCCGGCAACATGGTTACGATTATGACTATGATGCTGCCAGCTACGGGCGTGTACATTTTCACCATCGTGACGACACTGGCCGAGTTGAAACTCGCGCTTGTGGTCGTGGGATTCACAGTGCCCGGGCTGCTCTTCCCTTTAATTCGGCGACGAGTCGCTGGCCGAGCGGGCTGCTGCTAATGCGAGTACTTGAGTGCTTTTGACGTCTTCAATATATCCGACCAAGTTTTTTGTACTGTACTGTGCGCACTGCTGTCAAAACTGACCAGAACGAGCATGTACCCATTTTTCACACGTCGCAGAAAGCGTCGAATGAGGATGGCACTCGCAAGACACATACAAAATGGTTCCACGAAAATGGAGGTTCTGGGCCACAGCTTAAGTCTGCTTCCAGATCGGAAATCCAACAAACAGCTTTGGCACTCACGTTTGTGGTACTGTACTGTACCGCTGCCAGCGTGCATGGTCAGTCTGCCAATGATGATCGCCGGACCTACCGACAACGTGATGGACTTCCTGGATGAAAGAAGCCCCCCTCACATTCGGAATTCACGCATCCAGTGATTTCCTGTCGACTGCAAGGATGGTTCGAGGTCCCATCCCCTCGAATCATCCTGTATCTTGGTTCTGTTCTGAGTTACTGTATGCTGCTCCTCAGTGTTTCCTGTTATTTTGATCGTGTCGAGCAATATCAGGCTCGAACTGCCCGCCAACAAATGGTCGATGCGGCCGATTGCGTGACTGGAACTCGTTCGTTGGCGAAAGCTGCGTACTGTACTGTACGGAACCATGGAACAATCTCCATTTCGAAGTTCCGCAGTGTTGGAATCAGTACTCAACGTCAGCCCAAAGTGACTTTTGTTCTCGGGTCGATGTCGGTTCCCTCATGTCCAACATCTAAATACCTCAGACCCAAAGACGTCTGAACTGACGCCAAGGAGAAACGTCAACAAAATGGACTCGTTCTCGTCGCCGCGGACGTCGCTCGCCATGGAGAGTCCACCGAGAACGTACGTTTCTGTGTTGGCCTCCCATCATGGGCTGTCATTTGTTCATGCTGAATCAGTTATCTTCCCCGTCTACAGCGAAGTCAAATTCGCTTTGGAAGCGCATACGCCACAAAACCAATTCCAACAACCACGACACCAACGATCGCTGGGCACGACCAATAATAATGTGCCTGTGCTGAGTTGGGGCGGCACGAATGACGACGTTCTGACGATGAGTGACGTCGAGCCGGAGTTCTTCTACGCGGCGCTTTTCTCACCACAGTCCGCGCAGCGCCAAGAAAAATTTCGGGTGCTCAGCATACTGGGGCTCACGGGGCTCGCGTTCTTTGTGGTGCGTTGGATCATTTTGTTGGATTCGTTTTTGTTGGATCGTGAGATATTTGGTTCTCCCAACTCTTGGAACTCATTTCCAACTGATCTCCTTGATGGATACTCCGTAATTTGCTAGTCGTGTGGTGGTCCCATCGGCTCGGAGCCGCTCGCGTCAGCCGGAGGTCCTCTCATCGGGCTCATTGCTGTGGCCGTCTACGTCTCGTGCTGCGTATTTCCGTTCTTGTATGTCGTTGCCGAGCTCTGCACGACGTTCCCCGAGAACGGCGGCTACACGGTCTGGGTCATGACGGTCTTTGGGCCATTCTGGGGTTTCCAGGCCGGCTACTGGTCGTGGCTCGCGTGTGCGCTCAACAACGCCATTTACCCAGGGCTCATGTACGCGACGATCAGCGATGCTTGTGGATGGAACGTCTCGGGCGTCTCCGAGTACTTTGTCAAGGCTTCCATCGCGATTCTGCTGTGCGTGCCATCGCTGCTCAGCGTTCGGTTCGTCGCTGCTGCGGCGTTCGTGCTGCTGGTCGTGATCTCGGCATTGTTCCTTCTCTTCTCGACGTGGGGGTTTTCTAGCGACGTACACGACTGGTCCGCGCTGCTCGACGTACGCGATGCCGCGACCGTCGCGTCACTGCTTGAAGCCGGATCCTCCAACGCCACCATCGATACCGAGTATCATTCCCCACACGTCGACTGGGGCTTGCTCGTCAACACGCTTTTCTGGAACTTTGACGGCCTCTATGACGCGTCCATCATCGCTGGGGAAGTGAAGAATCCGTCGCGCACTTTTCCACTCGTGTTTGTGGTCAACATCTCGATCATGCTTGCACTCTATCTGATTCCACTCACCAGCGCGGTCGCCGCCACGGCCGATTCACTGTCGTGGCTCCACTATGACGAAGTCGCATACCCGGCGATTGCGTCCGTCATCGGCGGTACGACGCTCCGCACCATGGTCATCGTCTCGTCCGTGCTCAGTCTTGTCGGTTTGTTCACGAGCTCGATCATGCTTCAGTCGTTCCAAGTACTGGGCATGGCCCACATGCGCTTGCTGCCGGCGGCATTCCGTACGCGGCACAAGACACACCAAACGCCACAGTACGCCGTGCTGCTGAGTCTTCTCACCACCATGGTGTTGCTGCTCTTTGAGTACAAATCGATTCTCGGACTCACGAACGCGTTCAGTGCCGCCAACCAAGTGCTCATCGTGCTCACGATGCTGCAGCTGCGGCGCGTGCTGCCCCATATCACACGCCCCACCAAAGTGCCCGGTCCGTTTCCACTCGTATGTGCCGTGCTCGTGCCAGTGTGTGGCATCTTTTTGTACATTTTGTTTACTGCGCTGCTAAACGCCAAAACCGCACTCACGCTCTGTGCACTGGTCGTGCCGGGTATGGCGTTTGGTTATATTCAACGACGGCGCGTGCGCAAAGAACTCCAGCAGCGCGCGCAGCAGCACCAGCAGGAACTGCTCGCTCGCGTAATTCCTCTTCATGTGCCTCCCTAAAAACTCCAGCGACGCCACATGAAAAACAAATAGTTTAGTCTCCAAGGCGGATTGATTAGGTGTTCTGGTATGGTATCGATATGCAAAAGTGTCAAGTCGTGTCCTCGCATGGCACGGAATCTCTCCGACAAATCGGTTACTTCTTCTTGCCGTTGGCCTTGCCGCCGCCACTAGCGTCTCCGCCAGACTCTTTCGCAGCCGCCTTCTTGGCAATCTTTTCCTGGAGTGCCTTGGCGTCGGCCTCGCGGCGCGCCACCGGATCGCCCTTGTTCACCTTCTCGTTGGCCTTGGCCCGAGCCTGTGCGCGCTGTTCACACGACAACAAGAATTCGTCAAGCGTCAGCAACCTGTTCGTTATTTCTCAGCAGCAACGCTAATATCCAACACGTACGGCGCGGTCGGTATCGCGCTGGTTTCCACGGGACATCTTTGGATTTGGCTACAGGGAGGTGGGCAAGAAGGGGGGAGAGACGAGAGACGCCATAGAGTCAGCGTCGCTTAGCGTCCTCAGTAAGGAGGGGGAGTCGCCATGTACATGAGGGCGGCGGTCGGGGCGCGGTCGGGCGGGCTTGGTCGAATATTCCACTCTGAGGACGGACGAACGCACGAAAAGCCGACCGAAATATTACCCATATGTACTGATTTACAGTCCCGTGGGATGTTGGCTGGGAGTTCCGTGGTACTCACTCAAATCAGTAACGTTATGTATTTTTTTCTTGCCGAGGAGAATTTTTCCTGGAAAGCCGGTTCATTCTTTCAATTTGAACTTAGTGGAGAGTAGCGTACTTAGTGGAAAGGGTGGGTTTCTTTTCGTGGTCCGGAAAACCCACGAGACAAACGAAAAGCGAAACCTCCTCCCCCATCACGTGCCCGCCAAAAGCTCGGATACGCGCCATATTGACGTTGCCGCGGCGCCCATGAGCTTATCTAGCGCGTCTCCCGTGGATAAGCGCGGCTCACCGACGGCATCACCGTATGCGCGCGACGACAGCGATGACGATGATGTGTCATACCGCCGAAATGGGTCTGTGAACGTCAAGCTATTTGCGAAAAACCCACTCCATGTTGCCGTTGCCGATCAAGTCCCAGGCCATCACTACGAAGAACAAGATGAAGAGGAATATGCCGGCGAATTAAACGTATCGGACAGTGGTAGCGATGGCGGCGCCGAGATTGCGAATGGCAATGGCCACGCGGATCTCGAAGATGAAGACGATGACGACGAGTTCATTCCTGGCGCTTCCGACGACGACTCGGGCGGCGAGAGTGACGCGGACGCGGATGAGGATGACGGCGAGTTGTGCGATGAAGAAATGAGTATGCGTGGTCTGCTGGCGCCCATGGCCAAGTACGCGAAGCAGCTTCTCTTTCTGGGTGAAGATGATGACGACAGCGACTTTGACGACCAAGACGCCGAGCTCTGGGATTCGCTCGACGAGAAACACGAGTGGATTGAGCGGTACGAGGCGATGAACCGCTCGTACATGGACCAATACGGCTGCCGAATCGACGCATCAGCGAACCCGGACATCCAGAAGCGCTTGCGCCGCGAGCGGAGCCGAGAAGCCAAGTATTCGTTGGTGCTGCTCGCTCTTGCCGTTGCGTATCTCGTGCGACTGCTCATGGGTCCCGTGGACATGCCAGCCCATGATGCGGTCAGCTCTACTGCGCCACTGTCACCTACACGACCGACTTCTGAATCGGGCCCAAGTCCACCGGTTCCTGAAGCAACACGAGCGTGGGAAACGACCAGTCCGCCGTGGTGGACCGTGTGGACTGAGGAGCTCGTTGTGCGAGTCTTGGCTTGGCCTCGGTCGGTGATCATCAGCATGCAGGCAACAGAAACGACGACCGCCGCGGTGGAGACAAGTCCAAGTGACAAGCCAACCACGCATTCGTCGCATTCCGAGAAGGTTCCGTCCGATGAAGCTTCAACCCCGGGACCCACGGCGGTACAACGACCAGTCGACGACAATGCACAAACGTCAGCGCAGCCATTGGAGTCGGAGATCGTCATCATTGAGCGAGAAGTGGAGGTGTCCGCAATTGCTGTAGACGAAATTGAGGTTTCAACTGCAAGCCCGATGCCGGCTACGCACCTGGCAACAGAAGCTCCTTCAGGAGATGGACCTGCGAGTGAAGACGAACACACGCACAATACGCCCATCGAAATTTCTCGTACGGACAATTCGGCCAGTCCCGACAACTTCGACGTTGCAGTGGGCACAGAGATGATCAGGGCCCAACAAGCAGAGGCCGCCGAGGAGGACACTGTCGCGACGAATACTGATGTGGATGTCGTTGCCGATGAACGAACTCTCCAAGAAGAAGACGATCAACGTGAGAAGACGGCAGCTGGTTCGTTCAAGCGTTGCCACGATATGCTATACATGCTGGTCAAAATGAAACACGACGTGAACGTGAAGACCACGGCAATCAAGGAGTGCGAGCGAGCTGTGGAAGATGCTTCAAATCCAGCATCCATCCATTGGAGTCAAGCGCGCGTCCTCCGAGGTGACTTGCGAAGTCTGACTCAGTCTTTCCGTGACGCGCAGGCAGACTATGAAGCCGCTCTAGCCAATGATGCAGTCCAAGCAATGGCGACGTTCCGCTCGGAGATCCGGGTCAAGATCACCGCGAATCGCTGGGTCGAGTATTACCACACGAAGAAGTTCAAGGAGTTTCGCAACGACTGTCTGCGACTGACGAAGGACGCGGCCACTGCACCGACCACCAAAGCCCCTGACCGAGTTGTCGAACTCGCCCGTGATTGGCTTCGTGCGTTTCGAAAAGAGACCACGGTTTTGGACGTTCTCACCCAGACCCGTGCGTGCACGCTGTTCCGTCCAGCGGTACAGCAGAAGAGCAAGGATTAATTTAACGACGTCATCTTTTTTTCTTTTCAAGAAAAAAAACTCCTCGTTGTGTGCAGGGATTGAAGTCAAAAGTTTCAGCGGGCAATCGGGTACGTGTTATTTTACGATATCCTCACGGGGTTGTGTCGACGTGCCCAGCAGCCCAGCATCTTCATACTCGCTCAGCTCCACGGGTGCCGGTACTGTGGTATTTTCGCCGATCGCGACGTGCTCCATGATTTGCGTGAGTTCCAGCAAGCCGACGTCCTCATAATTGCTCAGCGCCTGGAAGTAATCGCCGTCAAAGTCGTATCGGATCACACGCCCCACGCAGTTGAAGTAGAATCGCAAGTGGAGCGGCAAGTCCAACGGTCTTCCGACTAGCTTCAGGATCAAGTCTTCACGGCCGCGCAAGTGCGGGAACATGGTGCACACAGCTTGTCGCGAGATGCGGCCGCCCAGCACGCCCTTGGTCTCGACAATGCACGTCGCGATCGTCGGATCGTCTTGCGGTTCCCGACGCTCAGACGACTCGGCGAGATCAATGACGTTGATTGAGAGCAACCGCATGGAAATGGACGGGAACATATGCGTGTACCGCCGCCACTGCTCGATCCACGTATCCAACCCCAGGCTCCCGCCGCCGTACGCAAAGATCTCGGTATCCAGCCGCGTGTTGAAGAACCGGACCATGTCGGGCAGCCGCGGCCCACGAAACCCGTCGCGAAATGTGTCAAAATATTCGAGGGTCGTGTTCACGAGCGCGTCACGGCTTCCCGCGTTGAGCAGCCGCGTGTGGTGGAAAGACATGAGCTCGTCGCGCTGCCGGCGCAGCGCCTCGACCTCGCTCATGAGCCGCACAGTCGCGACAAAGTCATCGGCGCGTGCCCGCCCCGCGCCGAACCGTGGTCGCCGTTGTGCGCCACCGCCATCGCGTCGTCTGGACCCATTCCGAATCGCCACGTCGCGCGTAACAGGCACACCGTACACATCGTCCACATCCACGTCCGACTCAGACTCGGACTCGGACAAAGCCGATGCTGATGAGACCGACGACACATCTTCATCGTCCGTCTCAATGCGCGTGCGTTTGTGGGAACCGTGGAATGCACTGCGCAACGAGGCGCGTGGCGTCTCGTCGTCCGACGACTCGAACTCCATGGTCTCGATCCCGCTTTCGCGTGGCGCGCACGGAATGATCCCGAGTCGGATGAGCGTGGCCAGGTCGATGGGCACCTACGGCCTTCCCCGTTTTGACACAGACGGAACAGACACTCAAAGCATTCTGCGGTGAGTTTTCTATACGATTCATTGGCTGATATGACTCCTGAATGTGTATTCTAGCCAATCACAGCGGAAGAAGCCCCCCAAAGTGAGACCGTGCTCGCATTCATTCACAAAGACTTGGAACGGAAGTGCAGAAGAAATGAAAAAAAGCGTTAAACCGCAGACCATCAAAGCTCCCGTAACGTCCGCAGCTGCGCCGCTTCGAAAACCACCACGCGATAAACAAACAGGTCGGCGTTGCTGGCTGTCTCCGCTTGCTCTAATCTTCACGAGGGCGCAACACGCTCGTCGTGGTCGTCGTCTCGCTCCACGACTTCGGGCACGACGCTGCATTCGCCGACAGTCGCATTCTCCATCATGTGCGCGACCTCGAGCAACCCAACGTCGGCGACGTTGCTAAACGCCTGGAAAAAGTCGGCGTCCGAGTCGAGACGAACAATGCGGCCAGCGCCGTTAAAGCAAAAGCGCAATGTCATCGGGCAGTTTAACGGCTTGTCGAGCAGCTTGTGGACCAGGTCGGCACGGCGACGAAGATGCGGCAGCAGCGTATCGATCGCGCGGCGAGAGATCACGCCAGTCAAGGTGCCGCGGGCCTCGACCATGCAGGTCGTGGTGGTCGGATCCGTGGTCACTATGGTCGGCACGTCCAACGGATCAACCAAATGCGAGCAGCTCGTCGCGCGCACGCGAATCGCGATCGACGGAAACATGCGCGTGTACCGGTGCCACTGCTGCACCCACGTATCCATGCTGAGTGCGTTTGCGCCGTAGGCAAAATTCTCGCGGTCGATGCGGGCACGTATGTACTCAAAGATACGTGGGAACCATGGCGCTAGGAATCCGTTGCGGAACGTGTCGTAATACTCGAGCGCGGTCGTCACCAAAAAGTCGCGTCGCCCAGCGTTCAACACGCGTGCCATATAGAGAGCTGCGAGTTCATCGCGTCGACGGCGCAGTGCTTCGACTTGGGTGGCTAGCTGGACAGCAGCCAGCGCCGCGTTGGCGTTCGCCGGCGTTGGATCCGGACGACGCACGATACGCGGACGGCGTGGTGGATACGGTACCTGTCGGCGGTCGATGGTACGTTGCTCGAAAGTCTCCTCCTCCGTGCCCGACACATCGGCGTCCGACTCGGATGAAATTTCGTCCCCGTCAGTGTCCAGCCGCTCGCACATTTCATCGCAGGTCGGCTCGATCATGTCGTCGTCTGCAAGACGTTCACGCTCCATGCTTCGGACTGCGGCTCCGACTGGGGTCTCCGGAACGATCGCTCCGACGGTCGTGATCCCAAGAGCGCCAACGTTGGTCAGGGACGAGGTGAAGCAAATGTTGCAACGCGTGACCCCGTCGCCGAAAGTCTGAAGACTATCGGATTTCCCGTTTTTTATCTCTGGATAATATCCTGGCGACATTTTTGTTGCCTTCATTGACGCGGCCCAAGATCAACAACAATCCGATCACGGAAAAGGATTACGTACCTGATCGAGAGAGAGAATCAAAAGGTGAGAAACATGCACTGTGCGTTGTATGTATTTTTGATGAATTGCTCTGACGGGCTGTTCCAGGCACACTATCCTTCTTACTCGGAATCCGGAATCATGCTGTTCTCCCCAATATCGGCGCGTTCCATCATCTGTGTAAGATCCGTGATGGTCACGGTCTCGACGTCGTGAAAGCCCTGAAAGAAATCGACGTCCAGATCCATGCGAATGACGCGTCCGGCGCTATTAAAGTGGAAGCGCATTCCGACCGGACAATCGAGTGGTTTTCCCAGCAGCTTACTCACGAGATCTTCACGGTGGAGCACGTGCGGGAGAATCGTAGCGATCGCTTCACGCGTAATCACGCCGTCCATCCCGCCTTGGGTCGCTACGAGGCATGCGGTCGCTGTGGCGTCGCTCATGGTGTAGACCTCGCTGGGCTCGACCAGAAACGAGCACGTCGTCGCGCGAACCCGAATCGAGATGGATGGAAAGAGCTTGGTGTAGCGTCGCCACTGTTCGATCCACATGTCGGTGCCCAGCCCCGTCGTTCCATACTGGAAAATCTCGCGCTCAATGTGGGTGTGCAAGTACTGGAAGATGCCGTGCACGCGTGGCGTCGAGTAGCCGTTGCTAAACGTGTCATAGTACTCGAGCACGGTCGTCACGAGATGGTCCTGTCGGCCCGTGTTGAGCAAGCGACCGACGTGAAGTGCCATCAGTTCGTCACGACGGCGACGCAGGTCCTCGACTTGGCGGACGAGCTGCATGGTTTCCAAGGCCGAGTTTGCCCCACGCCCACGGGTCGGTCGTTGCGGTGGTCGTGCATACGGACGTGGGCGTGGACGCCGTAGCATGCCATTGTCGACCGGAGGCGGCATGGCAGCGTCGTCCATCTCAATGTCGGAAATCTCGGATCGGTCTTCTTCGTCCGTGCCCGAGAAAATGGCGTCGTCGGATTCAGATCTTTCGTCGTTCGATCGTGGAGGTCCTCCGTCTCGTGAAGTATCCATTGGGGGTCTCGTCGTGAAGTGAATTTTGAAAATGGGCAGCACGGCGGTGAAGCAAGCAAGTGATGGCTGCCGCCGAGGGCGTTGTCTTTCTACGTATTTCTCGAAGTTTCTAGGTTTGGTCAGCATGTCGCAAACATAACGTCGCGTCCCACGACCACTTCCTGTCGCTCGCGGTGAGTCAGTCGCTGTATTTCTCATCCCCATAAAACATGCGCGACGGCGTTGCAGGTGGGACAACACCTCCAACAACATTCAGTCGAAGTTTCTTCTCGAATTGAGGCCTAGTGAAGTGGTACGGCTCGGCCGATAGACATGAGGACTGAGATGCTCCCAACCTTTGAACGACTCACCGAGTGTCTCGCGAAGGAAACGTGATCCCGATTTCGGACGACCACGTAGCAGTTCGACTACTCGTACGCACGTCTCGGACGACCAGTGTTCAGATGATCCGTTCACACAATACCTTTACTGCTGACGGGCACACCGACCGATCGTTGCTTCCCATGCCTACACAGTCTCTTCACGTTCACAGAGTGACCTTGAATACAGAACCGAAGGCTTGTCAGATGCGAAGTGACGCACCGAGTCTCAAATGCAAGGTGACCAGGCGATCTGAACTCAGAACAAGTGGTGCGATCCTGACTCACACTTTCTGGCATTGCACATGGTGGTCGTGGCACAGAGATTTGTTCGACATTTTTATCGATGCGGTGCTTGTCTCACCACTTGGCGTTCGAACTGAGTGTCTTCGGTGAACTCTTTCTCTGGTTTTCAGTATGGCAGAGTATCAATTCCTGAGACACCGTGGCTCGATCGTCATTAGCCAAGGACACAATAAGCGGCGAGCTCCATGGCTTGGAAAATAATATAATTCTTTGTCTACATCGCACCACGACCTCAACTCTTGAAGGTCTCACCACACTAGCAACCGCGGTGGCATGACCAGGTTTTCCCACCGCAGGAGCTGCGCACCGAGCTCAATCATGAAATACTGGGCCTGCTCTTCACTGATACACGCACAGACATTCCCATAATCAATCTCAAACGTGTCGTCGTCGAGCTGCACAAACGATACAAACGCTGTGCCCTCAGTGATCCAGAAAAGGTCGTCGCGCGGCATGATGGTCTCGCGCAGCATCTTGTGGCGCGGCGAGTCGAGCGCGAGCATGAGCACGGTCGCGCGCACACGCGTCTCGCCTGCGGCCGTCACGTACGTGTCGTCGACGCGCGTGAGCTGGTGGAGATACCGTACGTTGGTCGAGCCCAGCGGATCCGGTGCATTGCGAAGTGAGACCAACACGTCATCTCCAAAAGTCTGCAGCGAATGGCTCACAAACGTGGTGCGCTGAATGCGCCCGTACTTTTCGGTCGAGCTCAGACAGTCGAACGCATAGTCGGCGAGACCGCGCAGTGTCGTGACGGCCTGTCCTGTGGGTGCGTCGATCTGCTTGGTGAACCGCACGCGCGAGACCATGGGCCCAGCGTCTCCATTGTCCAGCAACGTACGCTCGAGCGCACGCTGTGCGCGCCAGCCAAAGCACATGACTTCTTTCATGCCGAGTTCACCGCTGTTAAAGGCGTCTTGCAGCACGCGCACGTTGCGGTACCCTTGACGCGTGGCCTCGTCACACTCGCGCTGTGTGAACGGCTCAAAGTAGAACGGCGCCTCGTGCGGCTCGAAATACACAAAGAACCCGCGGAGCTCGTTGGACGCAGACGGCTCGACACTGCTCGTCGCTCGCGACGGCTCGGGCTCGGGATCTTCCGGGATATGCAGCAGCCCGAGCTCGTGGTGGAGCAGCAGTTTGAGCTTGATAAACTTCTCGAGCTCGTCGCGTAGGATCGCGTTCTGCGCACGTCGCAGTTCGGCCTCGTCGACGAGGCTGCAATAGATCTCTTGGAACCGCGCGAGTCGCTCGCTCGGTGCGACACGCTCGTCGTCGCTCGACTCGGAATTAAACGCAGACACCTCGAGCGGACAGCCACTGAGACAGAGCGCGCGACGCAGTGCGAGCCGCTGCGCGAGCTGTGCCTCGAGCTGCTGGTGGAGCTTTTTCATGGACGCGAGCGACTGCTTCTTGCGCTGGCGGAACGCGACCATGTGGTCGCGGTGGTACTCGCGCTTGAGCTGGAGCTGCTCGAGCTCGGTGGCGGTGGTCGCGTCTAAGATCCAGCCGCGGCCCACAAGCGCCGGCGTCGCAGTCGCTGCGGTCTCACCGACACGGGCAGCAGCACGGACACTATCGCGCGGCATTTTTCGTTGGAGCTGATGGAGCTTCTTGGTCTCAGGATCAGCGACGTCTTGGGGAATGGATACTGAAGGAAGAGCTGGCAAAATCCCCTCTCTTGCAAAAAGGGACGGCGTTGCTCGAACGCCCAGAAATCCAAACCCTCCAAAAAAAAGAAAGAAAGAAAAGATGGGGAAGAAAGGGAGCTAATGCCACCAGTTGAAAAATCTCAGACCAGGGGTTCCGTGTGGTGAGACATGTGCCTGGCCGACCACCATCTAGCAATATAATATTGAGCAAAAAAAGCCGTGATGTGACCATCATTCTCTCATTTGCGAATGTTCCTGACTCACTGCGGACGTTGACAAGACATGAGGCGACGTTAACGCACACAACGTTTTTGGAACAGGAGCAAGGCAGTCTCTGCTTTCTAGATGACCAAAACGTCTTGCTGGATTCCTCTGGGGGTTTCACATCCCCACTGGTAGTGGGTTACGCTGAGTACGGCAGCCCACAGTCGTCAGGGTGGTGTTCGGATGGCCGTGCTGCGAACGAGATTATGGCAGAAGCGACAACGTGAGGATCCTTTGAAGCGTTAAAGTACATTTGCAGCAGCG
>JAADVC010001016.1:0-13316 GCA_023334575.1 Pythium volutum | reverse complement strand
GCTTTCCTACCAGTAAGCTTGGGCAAGGAAGTCTATGGATACGTATGATAGAGCGACCATGCTGTGGCTCTGGCTCTGGCTCTTATTCGCAGAGGGATTTTGTTTTCGTCAGGCGATTTTGATCTTCTGTCTTCGTCGCGTTACTTGAGTCGCCATGTGATTGTGTACCAGAGTCGCTGTAGGAAACGCACGAGGCGTTGCCAGCGCCATCGTGGATCGGCATTTCGGGATCCAGTCGCGCCGACCATAGCCGGGTAGCTGCAGCCGCTGCAGATCTGCGAGTTTGTAACTGGGCACAAACTAGAGCGTTCTCGGGCGCACCGCATCTTCCAAGTTGAGACCCATGGGACCATGCTCAAACACGATGGCGTACGTTGTGAGCGTCGTCTGTGGATTCGGACGCCCCCAGTGCGTCTCGGCTTGGGTATGCGTGTATCCTTGCTAATCGCCAACGGACGGGGCAGCTCGCGGATCCTTTCAACCTCGGCTCCGTAGCCCATATCATCCAGTGGTTCCTTGCCGATCGCGACTACGAGATCGCCCATGCTGACAATAGGTTTAAAGAATGGGCTGTCAATGGCGCAAACATGAGGCCGATCTCTTTGTTGGGCGGCAGCTCGCCATGTGCTGCTGCACGCTTGGTCGCCATGGTGATTGAGCGTAGGTGATCAAAAGGAGGCTCTCGCTGCCTGGAGAGCTGCTGGCTATGATATATCTGTTGACCCATACGGGACTTTGATTGGTTCAAAGGCGTCATACAAGGCATTTGATTGGCTGTTTACATTGCCCAAAGGCGATGTAAGCATATCCCGAATGTATGCCCTCAAAACAAGGGACAACTCCATGCGATGGTGGTACCGTACGCTCTCCTGCAAAGTACGCTATCTCCAAGAGCGCTCCCTCAATCTGGCGCCGCCACCAACATTGGCGCGGGCGCGGAACGGGGAAAACCACCCTCGATCTCTCCACCTATCCCATTTCTCTCGCTCTCTCCCTATACGCCACCATGTCGTCGAACGACGTCGACTTCAAGTCGCTCTACCAGAGCTCGCTCAAGCTCACGACCGCGATCGACGACTTTGGCATCCCACGGCTCGAAAAGAGTCTCGAGCAGCTCGACGATGCGTCGCGGTCGTTTTTCTATCAGCAGCAGCAGACGCCGCCAGCGTCATCGTCCTCCCAGTCTGCAGCGTCCGCCGCGACGCCGTCGCTCTCGACGCTCAAGAAGAAGCGACCGGCGAGCACGAGTGCGAAAGGAGCGGTCGACAAGGCGAATTTCCTGCTCGCGGCCAAGGGCATTGACGCCGAGAAGCTGTCCAAGGAACTCCAAGCGTTTGAGCTCACGCCCGGGTTTGAGCCCGAGACGCCGCTGGGCGAGACCGACATTGAAGGTTACCTTACGCACCACCACGAGATGATCATTCTCACGGCCATTGAGGAAGTGAACCGCCGTACGATGGAGGCGACCCACGACCGCATGAACCAGGCCATGATTGACGACTTTGAACTCGCCAAGCAGCAGCTCTTGGAAGACCTCGGCAGCGCCAAGCAGCTCGGCGTGCGCAACTATCCGCGTATTGTCGACCAGATCCACGAGCGTAATGTGTTTGCGCGCCGAGATCACGGCCAGCAAGCCGCCCACGGACTCGGACTGACCGGTGCGACGTTTAACGGCCAGCCACGGTTTGATTTGTCGCAGTCGGGATCGTTTTTCGCGCCAAGCATCAATGGCACGACGGGTGCGGCACTGAACCTCTCTCAACTCGGTGTCGACAGCCAGATGAACGACGAGATGAAGCAGTACGGTAGTGTCATTCGTGATCTCAACGCCTACCGTGTGCCCGGCACGCGCAGCCAGTTTGATCTCGCGGGCAATTTCCAGCGTGTCTGCGGCGACAATGTGTCGACGTCAACGGTCGGTGCCAAGTGGGAGGCCGTGCTCAAGTGCTGGCAAGTGCTGGGCAACATGCTCGCCGGCGGCGATCTCAAGACGCGCACGCAGCTCGTGTCGGAACGTGAGTTTGGCGATCTCGACGAACAGGACGAGCCGCAACGCGTGCTGGTCGAGCAGCGCTTTGCCCACGGTGCGTGCGTGTTTCTGGAGACCCAGTTCAAATCTTTTGTCCAGCAGACTGTCCAGAAGAACCACTTGCCGATCGGTGGCGTGCCCGATCTCGTCTCGAGCATCCGAGCCTTCGTCAAGTACCTGCAAAGCTCGTCGCTTCAGGGAACGGCGCTGTCTTTGCGTGCCAGCAATAACGAGGTGGACATTTGGGCGTTGCTCTACTACTGTTTGCGATGCGGTGGCGACCAGGACGCGATTGAGCTCGCGACCAGCTACATGCGTGCCGGTGGTAACTCGCCCGTGGACGAGAACGTGCTCTGCGGTCTCCGGTACCGCGCCCACCAGAAGCGATCGTTCACGGACCGCAGCAGCGCTCCGCTTAGTGCGTTTGCCAAGCAGTTTCCCACCGAGTATACGCACCTTGTGGACCGGTACCACCGCCTCTCGAGCGCGTCGATCGATGCCGTCGCGGTCGTGAACCCGTACGAGCGATGTGTCGTCAACTTCTTGTGCTTTGGCAATGCCAACGCCAGCGAGCCACGTATTCTCACGACCATTGAGGACTACCTATGGCAGCGACTCAACTTTATCCAGCGCGTCGCACGCAACAGCTCGGCGCCGGACAGTGCCTACTCGATCGCGCGCCTCGCCAAGAGCATCCATAAGTTTGGGCCGGCCCACTTTGAAGGCGCCAGCAAGGCGGGCGGCGGCAACAGCGCGTATGCGCCGTTCCTCTACTTCGAAATCTTGCTGATCGCGCAGCAGTTTGAAGCTGCGGTCAAGTACATTGGCTCGCGTGGGTTCTTGCTCGAGGCGACCCACTTTGCGCTTGCGCTGAACTACTATGGACTACTGCGTTGCTCCGTGGGGGAAGAAGACGACCGCACCGTTGACTTGGTGCGGCTCGTGCGGCAGTACATCCACGGCTTTCAGCGCACGAACCCGACCGAGGCGGCCGAGTACATTGCCTGCATCCCGGATATCCAGGCCAAGAAGGAGCTCTTCTCGGAGTTGCTGCTCGAGACACGCAAGTTTGACACGCTCGCGGGTTTTACCAACAACACGGACGGCAGTCGCACACGCGGCGTGTTGGATCGCCTGCTCAAGGATGTGGCCGACGAGGAGATTCGCGACCTCATTTTGTCGGCTGCACGCAAGGCCGAGGCGCGTGGCCGCCCGCATGATGCGTACGCGCTGCTCAAGTGTGCAGGCGACGTGGAAGGCGTCATTGCTTTGCTCAACACCCAGCTCGCGACAATGCTGTCGGCGCCGCGTGCCGAGCGCGAAGAGTGGTTCCGTGTCGCCAAGGAGTTTGCCGAAAAGTGGATGCGATTCCCGTGGGTCCAGTCACTCGCCAACAAGTATGCACGTACGGCGGCCGTCGCGTTCCAGACACTGCTCAACCTCAACATTTTCCTCGAGCTGTACGAGCGCCAGCAGTCGGAAGATGCGATCCGCTTTGTCGACGAGCTCGAAGTGATCCCAACGCCACAGGCCAACAACTTGGCGGTCTGTGTCGACCGCTTCCTCGCGTTTGATGAGACCGTGCGTCAGAATTTCCACGTACTCTTGCTCGGGTACGTCGAGTGTTTGGTGCGCGACACGGAGCGCATGAAAGTGCAGACCACGGGCGAAGTGCGTCGCGTCGGCATCCAAACGCTCCGTGAAAAGGCCGAGCTCGTCGTGACATTTGCCGGTATGATCAAGTTCCGTCTGCCGCCGGGCACGAACGAACGCCTGAACCGCATGGAGGCCATGATCTACTAGTGGGGACGAAAAGACGAGAGATCAAGACCAAGCAGAAAATACTACTTCTACTGCTACGATCACTCGCGACGCTATCTCTACATCTCTCTCGTTCTCTCTCTCCCAGTCACTCTTGGGCACTCGCTCGCATTCTCGTCAACTCTTTTACTACTAAATATACGCGTACTCTTTCGCTTTTCTACAACATGACCACCAGTACCTTTGTCCGCAACGGGGTCCGCCTGGCATCCGCCGTCCGTGCTCACTGTCTTGGGTTGATCGTATCAACTTGATCCACACACTCTCGCTCGCTCGTCCGCCTCGACTCGTTCTTTACCGCAACGTAAACGCTCGCGTGCTGGTGCTGGAGCTAGTGCTGGAGCTGGTGCTCGTCGTCCTCTCCACGTGAGACGCAAACGCCGACGTGGTCACGGGCGCAGTATGCTGTGGATACTGCTGATACGGACTCGCTTCGAATCGCGAGACGGGACGACCGCCAAACGGTGTGCTCGTCGACGACGGCTTGACCACGCTGCTGAGTGTCTTGTGGTGGTCCCACGGATTCGCCATGATCGCCGTGGTCGCCGTGGTAGTACTCGTGGACGTCTGCATCAAATTGGTCGTGTCGGAAAGGCGCGGCTTGCGCAGTCGAAGACGCTTCTCGGCGCTGCACTCGTCATCGGCGCGCGGGCGCTTGAGAGAGACGCGCTTGGGCGTTTGCATGTGCAGAGGCTTGGCCAAGCGGCTCACGTGTCCGCCCATGGGCGGGAAGGATCCACCGCCAAACGCCGTGGGCGTGGGTATCGTCATCATCGTGTGGACCGGCTCGGGCTCGGGCTCGGGCTCACTTGTAGAGGATGGCGCGGGCGCGAACAGCGCGGCGCACAGCTCGTCGTCGTCGTCCATGCGCAAGAGTTGGTCGGGCGTTCCGAAGGCTTCAAAGAAGATCGCGTCGCCGGACCGGCGCGCAGCGGTCGCGTACTTGGCTTGGAGACGCTGTGCCTCGGTAGGGGGCGCCTGCGGCGGCACGTACGCGTCACAAATGGCCGAGCGCAGCGTCGCGTATCGCGCGTGGCCCTGGCGGCTCATGGGCGACCAGAGCATTTGCATGGCCGGATCATCGCGGCCCATCGTAGTCATGGTGTAGTTTAGACCTGAGCGTGTGGTTAGTCCGCGTGTGGGTGTATGTCGGGTTAGACGTTTTCTGTGGGATGTGGGATTTTAGACGCGCGGATGGAGATGGAGACAAAAAGCCGGGGCCCTTCTTGTTTTGGTTCTCTTTTTTCAAACGTTTAAAAGGATCGAACATGGAGCGCTGCGATTGGTGGAAAATCGCGTGATCTCAACCGATTTGCGTGGGCGGCAAAAAGAGACGAGACTCTATTAGAACCGTTTTCGGTTTTAGAAGAGATCCATAAGTAGCCATATTTCCCCCAAAGTGCTGAACAGCTATTTTGGCCCAAGTTCTGGAATGTCTTCGCCAAGAATGGACGCTAATCTCCGTTCTCCGATCGCCCTCTTGGTCTAACGTGCACGCCTACTCTATCAGTTCTCTTATGGACAGCAGCGTCGCCAGTGTGGACACGCTCGTCTTCCAGCTTGAAGACGAGGACGCGAATGTGCGATGGGCCACGCTCCAGCGGCTCCGCAAGCGCGCGGCCGTCGAGCGCGCGCAACTGCCCGTGCGGAATCCGCGGCGCTTTCTTCACTGCTTGCGCCGCCGGCTCTCCGACGATGACCCGCGCATCGCGCGTGAGACGCTGCTGCTGTTGCGTGAAGTCGTTGATGTGTTGGGCAATGACGTCGACCAGATCCTGTCGTCCGTTCTGCCGCATCTTGTCGCACGGCTGCCGCCCCACCAAGACCAAGATCCATCGCATTCCACTCTTGATGACGATGCGTTCTCTGTCTTTCGCAAGTACATCAACGTCACGAACGATCTCGCGGGCGTCGCGAGTCTGCTCATGAACATGGGGCTTGCACATACCCATGCCAGTGTGAGAGAGGCTGCACTGCTCGCGCTCGTGCGGCTACTGGACGAGCGATATGGAGGACGAAGGCTCAGCGACGTGGCCGCCACTCACAACAAAGGAAGTCTTGCTCGAGTCGACGCCTCGTTGTTTACGGAGCTCGTGCAGGCGACCGTACCGGTACTGGAAGATGCCGACGAGACTGTTGTCGTCGCCGCCGAAGAAACAATCGCCAAGATCCAGCTCTTTTGGGGGCACAAGGGCTTCCAGGAAGTCATGGCGTTCCTCAGTACCGAAGACAAGACCACACTCGAGGCCCACGAGCATTCCATTCGTGCATTTGCGAACGCCCTTACCAAATCAACCAGGGGTGTGTCGTCCAGTGTGAGCGCGTCCCAAGTGCTCGCACTCCGAGCGAGTCTGCCCACAGGCTCCTGCTCAACATCCATGGCGACAAGGTTACACTTTGGTTTTGTCGCAAGCGACATCGTAGATGCTCTCCACAGTAACCGTGGTAACAGCAACGCCGAGTGGAAGAAGCGCACGGCCGCTGTCGAGCAGCTCTACGCAGCGGCCAAGCAAGTGGACCCTCGCGTGCTTGTCCAGGTCGCTGCCCACACTGGAGACGACGCAGCGATCGGCTCGCTCATGGAACTGGTAGAAATTCTGGTTCGACTGCTCCAAGACATTGACGTCCACTTGGTCAAGCGGTCGCTCCAGATTTTACGGATGCTGTTCTACAAGCTCGAGCCCAAGAGTGAATCCAACGATCATGATGAGCGCGATCTCAATGTATACGTTGAGCGAGTGATGCCCTCCCTCGTGGAGACGGCAGCCAACTACGCCGAGGACGACGAGATCACAATGCACATGTACACGCTCTTTCAGACGCTCTTTTCTGGACAGACCGTGAGCGTCGCCGTGCTCAGTCATTCCCTGCTGAGCAGTCTCCAGCACCGTCGGCTGCAAGTGCGAGAAGAGGCTTTGAAGATCTGGATCGTGCTGTTGCTCACGACACAGCCCCAGTCGCTGTCGACCAAGGGTATCATCAATGATACAGTCATCCATGCGTTGGGAAAAGTTCTTGGAGACGGCAGCTCGCGTGTGCGGCACATGGCGATGGAACTCGCTGCTGTGCTGGGCCGCGTCACGCGGCAAGACGTCTGTGCAATGGTCGAATCCCACGTGGACGACTTTACGCTCGAGCGAATCGATCTGGACGCATTCTACGCACGGTCCCGTGACAAGCGACTGCCGACACTTCTCGAAAATGGCCAACTGAGACTACTAGAGACAAAACAAAGTGGCGACCAGCCAAGTAGGGACGCAGAAGGTGTCAAGGCAACGCACACACGGTCTCCGGTGCGGACCAGCACGCAGAGGACTACTCCAGAGACGATAACAAGATTATCCACGAAACGCATCGAGTCTGAGGGTCCGTCGGCACAGCATCAGCTTAGTCCACAGGAGAACCGAACGTCTCGCGTTGTTGCACTCCAAGTCGACGATGGAGGGGTGCGAACCAGTGGACTCAGCAGACGAGATGAGACAACTGATCGTCGCTCCTCGGCCGGCCCGGCACGCGTGATTCCGGCTCCCGTCCCACGGGATGTGTTCAGTGCCCCCGCAGAGCCTGTTCTTGTATCAGAGAAACTACAGGCGCTTAAGCGAAAGGCTGAGCTGCTCAAAAAGTCGGCGAGCAGCAAGCAGGTGACGGCCCATTCACTGGTCAACCGTCAGTTTAATCCCCAAGACGGCGAATGTGAGTTTGCGTCAGCGGGGTACGCCGCGCAGCAGCAGCCTCCGTCAAAGATCCCAATAGCAAAGCAGCCCAGACTGCACTACGAGGACACTGAGGAGGAAGAAGAAGAGGCTGATGCCTTTCCACGGCAGTCGCGACCGAATCGACATACCGGCAAAGCGGTCACGACACCAAGAGACGAGGACGACGAACGCGTCCACTCGCCGCCGCAGCAGAAGACGATCCCTCCACAAACACCAGTGCAAATGATTCAACCGGTTGGCTCAACGGTGCCCTTCGACGAACGCCCAATACGACCTATGCAAGACGTCAATCTCGATGAACTTGCGCAGACTGATGATTTCCCTGTCGCGAAGGCGGTTAAGCGTCAGGCCGTGCCGATCTCACTCGCGACCAAAAAACGATTAGAGGCAAGACAGCGACAAGAACAGGAAACGAATGACGCGGAAGATGTGCCAGTGGAAGCGAGCGAGCCCAGCCCCGAGGCGCCAGCAGCTCGCGCGGCCGTGTCGTTGGCGACCCGGAAGCGACAAGAACAGCTTCGCCTCAAAGCCGACGCCGACGCGAGCGACAAGCCGCCCAAGCGCAGCTCGCTCGCGGGTCCCACGAGTGGCGCGCCACCATTCGCAGGCAAGCAGGAGCCCCGCTATCTGGAACCGCACGAGCTGCAGCCGCTCAAAGACGCCAAGAAAGATGCCTCAAAAGTCACTAAGCAGCTTCGCTCGGACGACTGGGAGACCGTGTTTGACGCGCTCACGGTTGTGCGACGGCTCGCATTGCACCATACTGCGCTGGTTGAGGACAAGCTCCACGCGGTCGTGACCGAGATCCTCAAGCAAGTGCCCAATCTGCGGTCATCGGTCGCCAAGAACGCACTGCTCGCACTCGACTCGATGTGCACGGCGATGGGCAAGCAGCTCGACAGCGAGGTCGACAGCATCATGCCCGTGCTGCTCAAGCGGTGTACCGACTCGAATACGTTCGTGTGCGAGGCGAATACGCAGTCGATCCATCGCGTGATCACGCAGTGCTCGACAACGCGCGTCGTGCCCGCGATCGCTGCCCATCTATCGAATCGTGCGATCGCGATTCGCCGCGAAGTCGCGCGGTCCATGCATGCCGTGATTGTCGCACTGGGTGACCAAGTACTGGGCTGCAAAGACTTTCCCACGATTCTCCAAGTTGTTGGCAAGTGTCTCGAGGATTCCAACAATGAAGTCCGCGACGCGGCCAAGCAGTCGGTATTGTATCTATATAACGAGCTGTGCATGGACGGTGACAAGATCAAGAAGATGCTGCCTGCGAGTGTCCACGCCAAGGTGGAGCCATTGCTCACGCGACGAACCACCACCACCAACAACGCCAACGTTAGTAAACCCTCGCAGAGAGAACCGGCAGTCTTTAAGCAAAGTGCCAGTACCGAGCGAGGTGCCAAAGCGGGCGTCACAGTGACCCAACGAGGGGGGTCTACCTCATTGACAATGGATGCCGAGGCGCTGGCCTCGCTCAGCCAAAAGCTGGATAGCAGCAACTGGAAAGACCGGTTTGACGCGCTCAGTGAGGCCGCTGCGTTCATCACCAAGCACAGTGCGAGTCTGTGCGAGACGGGCAAGCTGCTCTCGCTGTTTGACGGTCTGCTCAAGCGCATGGAGGACGGCAACGCCAAGGTGTCGACGCTCGCGCTCGAGCTGTTGCCTCACATCATTGCGTCGCTGGGCAACGGCATGGAGCTCGTGCTCCAAAATTTCGTGCCGGCAATTGCAAGAGGCCTCGCAGCGAGCCACGCCAAGCAGGCCGCGCTCGCACTCGCCGCGACCCACGCGTTGTGTGCCAGTGTGGACGCGCGGCTGCTGTGTCCCCACATTGCGAGCGTCGCCAAGAACGCCAACTCTCGCATCAAACCCATTCTGCTGGACGTGCTCGTAGAGTTGGCGTCCAAGAAGGATGAGAAGACCCAGTTTGCACTTACGAGGTGAGGCTTATTTGGGGGGGGGGAATCCGGTCGAGGGAGACGGGTCTAAATGGTCTTGGTGTATTGTAGATATGTGCTTCCGCTCGCATTGGATCTGCTCAAGGAAGGCAAGAGCGACGTCAAGGACGGTACTGCGCGGCTGCTGCGTATGCTGTACGAATCACTGGGCCAGGCTGTCGTCCACGCAGGGAGCAAGCTCAGCTCGGCCCAGCAGGACAAGCTCTCGGCGATTCTCGGCACAAGAACCTAAAACGATACTGTGGAAACCGTGAATATAGAGATTGATTTAAATACAGATTCTGAGAGCATTCTAGATTATCAGGAGCGACCACACAGTAGCAAATATGAGGCCCTACGAGTCTTCAGACATAGCACGACTGCCACATGCAGGTTGCATTGGATCTTGAAAGCTGTTAACGTCGTCCGATTTTATGTAAACCACACCATTGTCTACCAGGTGCCCCAAGATTACGTGGTCCACGTTATATTCGACGACGATCAACCCATGTTTGCATCGCGATCTGGGCACTTTCCCAACGCCGCCAAGGATGCCGACACGGCCATGCTAGACGCGTGTGAGACAGGCGACGCTGCCGTGGTCGAGACGCAGCTCGTGAGCGGCGCCAATGTCGACGCGACGACGGCCCAAAGCGACCCCGCGATTCTCGTCGCGAGTCGCAAAGGTCAACCACACGTGCCGGTCCGGTATGACTCCGATCTGCGCTGCATCGCTGCGTGGCCACGAGAACGTTGTGCGCGTACTGCTTGACGCCGGTGCCGTGCTGGGCCCCGATGGATGGGAGGAGCAGGCGTATTTTCCTCTCTTGTCGGCGGCGACGTGGGGTCATGCGGGCGTCGTCCAGCTCCTCCTGGATGTGGGGGCAAACGTAAACGACGTTGCCCAGGACGGCACGTCGCCACTCATTTCCGCTTGCATCAATGGACATGGCCGTGTTGTCGAGATGCTTCTTCACGCAGGCGCCGACGTTGACCACATTGACGGCCGAGGCGGCACGGCGCTGATCGTGTCGTGCCACTGGAACCACACTATGATCGTCAAGACGCTGCTGACTTTCGGCCCCAACATCAATAACGCCAACAACAATATTGCTTATAACGCGCTCATGTATGCCGCTGACCAAGGTCTTTCGACGATCGTCGAGATGCTGGTCGCGGCGGGTGCCGATGTGCATCACGAGGACGAGGCCGGAGTCACGGCCGTCGCGCTCGCGAGCCGCAGGCAGCATGACGACGTGGTCGCAAAGCTCGTCGCTGCGGGTGCAGTGCTTCGTGAAACACGACCCGTTTGGAGGTGATTGGTGTCTAAGAACGGGATGGAGAGTGGACGACCGGGGAACGGAAGCTTATCGGGCATGCGACGTTGAACCCGTCAGTGAACATTTGCCTATGACTATGCTCATGTTGGCGCCGTGGAGCTCCGGTGCGGATGTGAAGCGTACGTCGCATTGGTGCTGATGTGGACTTCCAGGTGGTTCAACTTGCAGATCGTTGAGTGGCTTCTAGACGCAGGAGCAAACGTGGACTGCCACGACGGCGAAGGGAGAACAGCGCTCCTGGAGGCTAGCCAAAACGGTTGCCAAGAATTTTTCAAGTAGTGCAGAAGCTGCTTGCTGCTGGAACCCAGAGCGGCCGAAGAGAGCAGCTACTTCGTGTCGCGTGTTTAGACTAATAAACAAAAAAGAGCTGTTCGGGTGAGAAGGCGTAAATGGAAGTCAGACATTGTTCTACTGAATCCGCGAACGGGTTTTAGCGTTTTGGAGTGTTTAGGAAGAGGGCACTCACTGTACGAGCACGCATGCAAGAATGAAAGAAAAAGCAGGAAGTCTTCCTACAGGATGGCCAGCACGACCGACGCGAGCACAGTCGCGATCGTGATGCTGCCCGCGATCGAGATGCTGCTCGCACGCAGCGGCGTCGCGGTCGAGGTCTTGTTCGTTGACGTCGAGTTCTTGGACGTCGAGTTCTTGGACGTCGACGGCTTGGTGTTGGGCACGGTCACGCCACCCGCCGAACCGGCGTTCACCTTGCCCGGTCCGGCGTCCGTAGCGTCCGTGGTCTCACTCTCCTGGGAATCGCTGGCGTTGCTCGTGCTGTTGTTCTTCTTCGATGGCATGATCGTCTTCTCAGTCTTGTCGGTCGAGATCGTGTCAAGACTGCCGATCTTGAGGTCCTTGTACGCCGGCTTCATGGCACCAGTCGAGTCAAAGATGCCAAAGTAGGCCTCGACCGTGTCTGCCTCTCCCGGGAGCTTGGACTTGTACTCCGAGTCGAAGCCCTGGAAGTAGTAGTACTTCCACTTCTCGGTCGCCGCCATTTGCACGAAGTCGTTCATGTACTGCGAGGCCTCGGCGGACGTGGCGGCCGAGGCGTTGACGTTCTGGCCGCCGGTGGACCACCCCGTCTCCGAGATGATGACGTCCTTGTCGCCAGCAAGCTTGAGCAGCGGCTGGATGCGGGTCTTGAACTGGGCCGCGGCCTTGTTGGCCTTCATCTTTTCCCAGAACGGGAACTGGTTAATGGTCACGACGTCGCCGGCCTCGACAATCTCGGGGTGCGCGATCATCGTGTCGACAATGTCGGTGACCGCGACCGGGATCTTGAGGTTGTTGGCCGCGAGAAACTTTTTAAACTCGGTAATGTAGCCAACCGCCTGCTCGGCCGTAATATCGCCACGGTACACGGCCTCGCTGCCGACGTTAATGCCCACGACGTTGGCGTCAATAAGCCCCTCAGTCAAGAGTGCCTTCATGACAGTGACTTCCTTGTCATACACGGTCGAGTCGGCGGCGACCCAGACGCCGAGCCACACGGTCATGCCGAGCGCCTTGGCCGACGTGAGCACGGGGCGCACGTCGCAGTCGGCAAGCGCGTACGTGCGCACGCGCTTGGTGATGGAGCTGAGCGTCTTGAGGTCGCTCGCGATCGTCGCGGCCGACTTGCACTTGCTCGGGTCCCAGTCGGGGCCCTGGCGCAGATCATAGTTGATGCCGTAGAGCGTCGCATCGAGCGCCTGCGCAGTTTGCTGGAGCGACGCGAACGCGCAGAGCGCGGCGCCAAGGGCAGCGTACGTCACCGAGACCATACTGGGGGATTCTAGATGGAGGACGGGTTACTGTAGCTGTGTGAGGGGAAGACACACAGTGGGAATATGACGGGAGAGAGAGAGAGGAATTGGAGAGTAGAAATACCAACTCAGAGAGGAGCGGAGGGAGCACGAAGAGAGGACTCCTCTCGCTGGCACTCCAGCCGACACCGGCTGGCAAGTTGCAACCAGCGACACCGCGACAGCCAGACCAAAGAGAGCCAGCTGGGATCGTCGAACCTGGGAAAACGCATATATCCGAAAAATAGCCAGAACAAGACCATTGGCAATGCGGCATGTGGATCTTTGACAAGACTGTGCAAATGCATACAGGTAATGTTCCGGCACGTTCCTTGTCGCAGGTGGTGGACGCCAGACAGCAATTGAGGGCGTTTGCGTATTTTCCGCTCCGTTTCCATGGTCATCAGCTTTTCACTTTCTTACGGTCGTTGGGCCGCAAGGTTACAGTCCCATGTACCTCCATGTGTTGGCTCCACGAACTTGACTTGGTGTCGCATACCGCCACCGAGGTGTTTGACCATTTGTCGACCGGGCCAACTCGACCCGCGCTGCGATGCAACAGGAAAACACAGCACAACCGAACGATCCACCACGACCGGATGATCTTGAACCCATTGGCGCGGGACGAAGGTCACGATCAACGTTACGGTAACCGCGAAAAGCAAAGCAAATGGATT
>JAADVC010001015.1:0-13348 GCA_023334575.1 Pythium volutum | reverse complement strand
CCCACGAGGAAAGAACAAAGAAATAATCGAAGGCATCCCAATCTCAGCTGCAGACGAGTATCCCTCCATTTATACCAGCTGGCGACGCACAGCGGACTTTTAAACCCACGCCATCTGCAGTTGCCTCCCAGTCAACCCACCACCCACCCAATCATGGGACCTCACCAGGTGGGAGAGATCGAGGGATTTCAGGACGATTTCACTGTATCAGTCTCATCTCCTGATCTTGAGGTAGGGTCATGAGACATTGCAAAGTCTACAGAACGCAAGTGCGTCAGCCGCTGCGATTACAACCGGAGAGATCGTCAATTCATGAAGCTCCTCATGCAAAGTCTAGCGTGGCAATCCTAACGCACTGTATCAATTTATATACGGAATGGTTTGAGTCCATTCAACTGCAACTTGAAACCTCTATCATTTTATATTCTAAACGCCACCGACCAGAAACGCGATCGTGCGTGTGCCCATGGCCACGGCCAGCACGGCGACGCCCCACAGCAGTCTGCCGCCACGGATACAGTCGCGTAAAGAAAACGACCGGCACGACGTAACAATTGACCGCGACGGTCGTGGCGCCAATGAGTCCAAAGACAGTTTCAATGCCAGGCACCCACGTCGCGACCAGCAGCACAGCGGCCGCGGTCAAACGTGAGGACCGTGGCAAAATAGTCGCTCGCGTTTGCGCCACGAGCTCTTCAAGGATCGTGCGGCCGCAGTGGAAAAAGAGCGGAAACGACAGCAGGATCGTCGCAAACACGGCCGCGAGCAGCAGCCGCATGAACGGATCCGTCGGCAGGTTCACAAGGATATTACCCTGGATCTGGGCGACGCCGTAGAGTCGCACGCTGAACATACCAAAGGAAACGGAGAGCGCCATGCACACGAGCGAGACGCAGCCAATGGACCGCGTCATGCGGCGCGTGCTGTCCGTGATGGGGGCCGCACACGCGCCGCGCTGCTGCAGAAAGATCGAAAGCAAGTTCATGTGCATGGTAAAGACGTAGCTGTAGATGGAGACGCACTGCGTGAACCGCGCTAGCGTCGGTGCCGTGTCGACTCGCATGTTCACGCACGCGTCCTGTGTGGTCGCGCGGTAGAGCACGACACCGACCAGCAGCAGCAGCGAGCACGCAAAGCAAATGTAGTTGGGGGTCTGGAGCGCCGCGCGCCGACCACGCAGAGCGTTGTAAAGGCCTGTGCGGTCGAGCGCACGGCAAACGCGAATGGGATCGAGACAAGGCCGGCGCCGACCGCCGTGATGAAGAGGTTCATGAACACGTGGAGATCGTAGAAGCGAGCGGGAGAGGCAGAGGCAGCGACCGCAGACCAAGAAGGCTCGTCATGCGCGTCGTACTGCGGGCTGGATGCCGTAGCGCCCGGTGAGGGCGTGATGCACACGGAGCGAGCCGAAGGCGCCGCCGCCTTGACGGCCGAGAACATTGGAACCGCTTGTGTAGTGGTGCATAGAAAAACTGGACTGCAGGATGCGACGGGATATATTCGATGGGCGGGGCATTCCCCGACGGGAGGAGAGCGACTCAGAATTGTATGGAATTCATATAAGCGTGACATTGATCGAATGACGCAAGCCGAGGGAGACATTTGGGTACAGTATCTGCTTGTGGATCTAGTCAAAAATCATAGGTGGTGTTGTGTGTGGCTACAGGTTACAAAATAGTTCGAATTTTTGTTCGACGATTATATCGAACCTTCGAAAGCAAGATCCAACTGCAACACCGACAAAACAACCTCCAAACATACCACTATGCGTCAGTGAGCAAGAAGACGACCGTGCGCATGCCCATAGTCGCCATGGCCGCTACAATCCCCCACAACACGCAGCACCAGAGCTGCCCGCTGGGGCTCTCGCGCCACGGCCACAGCGCCGTGAACATCACAACCGGAACGGCATAGCAACTGAACACGGTCGTCGTCGCGCCGACAAGCGCAAAGACCATTTCAATGCCAGGCACCCACGTCGCCACGAGTAGCTCTGTAGCCAACAGGACTGCGGCTGTGAGTACCCGGGATCTCCAACGTAATTGCGCTGCTGGTTTCTGTGTGAGCAGCTCCTGGACAATGACGCGGCCCGGATGGAACAGTGGCGGGAACGAGAGCAGCACGGCAACAAACACAACGACAAGCGGCAGTCGCATGGACGGATCGCCTCGCATGCTCATGAGGAAATGGCCCTGGATGGGCGAGTAGAGCTGCACGGCAAAGAGCCCAAAGCAAACGTAGAGCGCCATGCAAAGCAGCATGGCAGTGGCAATACACTTTGTCATAAGGCGCGTGGTGTTGGCGATGTGCATTCTCTCGCCGCCATTGTTGGCGCCGCGTAGCTGTTGGAAGAGCGGCAGGAGGTTGAGGTGCATGGTGAACGCGTAGCTGTAGATGGATACGGCCTGCGTCATCATGACGCCGTCATGCGTGGGAAGTATTGTTGGTCACTGAACGCTGGATTCTGGACCATTCGTGCGGACGCGTCCGTGTCGTTGATGGTGGCCATGGCCAACACATGCATCGTCGTGCTGGTCAATGAAAGCGACGTGGCGCTGGACGCGCGGTAGACCACGACTACAGTGACCAATATCCAACACACCAACGCGCAAACGTTGGGAATCCGGAGTCCAGAGACACTCCGCAAGATGCACAGCGGGAATACGATGATCGTCCACAGCAGCGCCGTCTCAATGGCCGTTTGTGTCGGCGAGAGCAGCGTCGCGTAGTGGTCGGTGAAAATGATCTCATAGACCAACGACGCGATGTGGGGCATCAATCCGCGCGCGATGCGGATAGTGCCCACGCAGCCACCACATATTCCAACGACCAACACGACCGAGACGAAGGTGCCAAAGTGGTGGCCAACTGCGTGCGTGGCCAACGATCGGTAGGACGCCAAGTCGACGAGGTGGCCAACGCCAACGCCAACAAGATCGTTGGTCGTTGTAGTTGCCGACGCGTACGCACTCAGTAGCGCATGGGCCGTGAGCGTCATGCACACGCCAACAATGACGACCATGGCAGCGGCCTGGGTCGGTGGTAGCACGGCGAACGTGAACGGTAGCGAGAGCATGCCGGCATCGATGGCCGACATGAGCAGGCCTATGAAGTCGTGGATGCTGGTGCCGTGTTGGCTGTTGGTGTCGGAGTTGGTTTTGGAGTTAATTGTTGAATAGTTGGCGTTGGTGTCAAAGTAGAACGTGGAACTGTCCAGATGCGATGGCGCCAACATTGGTAACGAGTCGCGCGAGGCATTGGCCAGGATGCCAAATGGAGACACCGATGGGCTGCACCCAAGTGAGGACGCCGACGCCGTCGAGCCCGACGCCATGTTCTTCATCAAGTCGGACAGCGAGATCGGTCGCATCGCGGGGGAGGAAAAACGATTGTGTTGGAAATGAGAGTGTGTTGGTGCATATTTGTTGGATCGTCTAATTGCCAACGAAACATGAAGCATGTCCATATCTCCATGCTGCATTTCATAGAGCCGCGACTGTATGCGGTCGTGACCACCGTTGGGAGTATCTTTCTGACCACCGTCTCTCTCGTTTGTGTGGGCCGCACCAACAATTGGCCACTGTTGGATGTTGGTCGGACAACTTCCAACGCTGGACACCCGAGATGACGCCAGCACAATTCGAAAAGGTCTAACCATCGTCGTCCAATCGTAGGGTCGCCACGTGACTTCAACGTCGATGGATATTAATACTGGGTACATAGAGCCGTTCGTTAGGTCCAGCCACAATCCCTCGAGTCGCAAGCAGGTCGAAACTCGCTCCCTATTCCGGATAGACCACTTGCCTGCCTAAGCTAAAGCGAACGTAAACTAACGCAGCAATATGATCGTCGCCATGGAGCAAAAGACGGCGGCGACCACTAGCAGCGTGCTCAGCGCAGCCATGCGCAGACGTCCGCTGCGCGTCGCGCGCCAGGGCACAAGCCGCGCATAAAAGAGCGTGGGCATGGCGTAGCAGAGCACGAGCAGAATGCTCGAGCCGACAAACGAAAACACGACCTGGATGCCCGGCACGCGCGTGGCCACGAGCAGCTGCAGCACCATGAGAAGCACCGACACGACAAATTGGATGAGCAGCGACGGCTGTGCCGAGCCGCAGCACCACTGCATCTCGAGCACGAGGCTGCGCAAGGGGTGGAACAGCAGCGGGAACGACAGCAGGATCGTGAGCAGGATCATGACGCGCGGCACGGCCATGATCGGATCGTGCGCGAGATTGAGCAGGATGTTGCCCTGCGTGAGCTCGCCGTAGATCGAGGCCGCGCAGAGCCCAAAGACGGCGTACAGCACGGTACAGACACCCACAGACACGTACACGAGCCGGCTCATACGCGCCTGGGCGGTTTCCATGATCTTGCGCTGGTTATGCCGCTGCTGAGGTTGTTGCTGCTGTTGGACGCTCGCGAGCATTTGCGGGAACAGCGGAATGACGTTGAGGTGGAGCATGTAGGTAAAGTTGTAAATGCCAATCGCGACCGAGAGCTTGGAAAAAAACGACTCGTGGATCTCGAGCGGCTCTATGGCCGACGCAGCGGCGAGCGACTCAGGTTCGACGCCCACCGCGGAGCGATACGCGACAGCGCCCACGAGATAGAGGCAGAACGCAAAGCCCAAGTACGACGAGTACCGCAGCACCGAGATCTTCTTGAAAAAGCCGAGCGGCAGCACCACGGCCATGAAAATGATCCACACGGTCCGTACGACGAGTATTTGCTGGTGGCCTTGCGGAAGATTCTCAAACGACTCGTTCCCACGCAAGTAGACGAGCGCCAGTAGCGTCGGCGCCATGTCTTTGACCACTCGGACGCATCCCACGCAGGCGCCAAACACGGCAAAGCCAGCGACAAACGACACAAACTGCGCCAGCTTCTCACCACCAGCGTGGATCGCCAATTCTTGGTACGTTTCGCGCACTTCCTCGTGCTGTTCGCTCGACACAACCGCGACATGGACACGGAGGATCGCATCTGCTGTGAACGCCATGGCGGCGCCGACCAGCACGATCGCAACGACCGCTTGCGTGGGCGACAGCAGCAGCAGTGTGTACGGAACAGAGAGCGTGCCGGAACCAATGGCCGACATGAGCAGTGTGAGCAGCACGGACAGTGTGGTCCACCATTCGCTCTGGACCAGAGTCTGGTGGTCAGACTGCTTGCGTTCCGACGCGCTCAGCTCCGTCTCGTCCACAAGGGACGGGAAGCCGGCTTCAAACGACACGAGATGACCACGCGACGGGGAGAACGAAGACACGGGCGAGCGCGAAGGTCTGGGCCTACCTAGCGGTAGCAGCGGCTGCGCCTCACGCGCGGCAGACGGCGGCGGCGGCGGCGCCATTGTCGAGATGACGTGTTGTTGCCCCACAAGAAAAATTCAGAACGTGTTGTCCATCGCACTTAGTGCGACAACATACTGTACACTCAAAATTTGGAGGCGATCGTACCGTCCAAGACAGAATGAATAAATTGACCCATCCTGAAGAATGCAATCCCCGTGCCGGTTCTTGGATTGGTGGCCAAATTTGTGACTTGGATGGATACACTTATTTGATTGGCTACTGGAATGCCACTTCAATCTTTCAGCCAATCAAAATGCGTATTTTCGCTGATGCGTCGATCCTTTTCAGCGAATCGACGAGTTGCCCTAGCCACAATCGAACCAAACGTCATCTCTTGTGCCATTTTCGCGGGCAAGAGTTTGCAGAGCCGAGAAGCGGAAGAACTTGTGGGTTTGTTTCCCAACAGAACCCAGTCGTGGAAGCGGAACGCAGAACGTTATTCGCCAACATCACCTCCATACGCCAACACTCGGCCGTTGTCTTTTTTCATTCTCGCGTCTCCTCACAACGCAAAACAACTTCCAACACTCCCAACTTCCAACAAAAACCAACGATGAGCTCTTCGTGCACGAATGGAAAGCTCTATGACGAGTCGCTGTATGACTCGCTCGAGAGCTTTGTCGAGCAGATGAACGCGCAGCTCGAAAGCAAAAGCGCCGAGGAGATAGTCCAGTGGACGCTGGCGACGTTTGGCGTGGACCACACGGTCCTGAGCTCGAGCTTTGGCATCACATCGGCCGTGATGCTCAACCTCGTGAGCCGCATCGACAAGCGTGTGCCCGTCGTGTGGATCGACACGGGTTATCTGCCGCGCGAGACGTACCAGTTCGCAGCGCGGCTCCAGCAAGACCTAGAGCTCAACCTGCGTGTGTACCAGTCGCCACTGACGCCGTCACGCATGGAGGCGCTGTACGGACGGCTCTGGGAGATCCCGACGCCCGAGGCCCACAAGCAGTATGGCTTTATCCGCAAGGTCGAGCCCATGCAGCGATCGCTGCGCGAGCTCCAGGCCAAGGCGCTGCTCGTCGGCGTGCGTGCCGAGCAAACCGCGACGCGCAGCGCCATGCGGGTCGTCAATATCCACGACGGCAGGCTCAAGATTTGCCCGATTCTCCAGTGGACGACCCAAGACGTGGACCATTACATGGCCGCGCAAAAGCTGCCGTACCATCCGCTCAAAGCGCAGGGGTACGTGACGGTCGGCGACGCGCACTCGAGCCGCCCCGTGACAGACTCTGACGCCGGCAACGAGCGTGCGAGCCGCTTCCACGGCGTCGCGCAAGAGTGCGGACTCCACGTCGACATGAACGACATGTCGCTGGACGCCATCCAGATCTCGCTGGATGATCCGGCGTCGCTGTCCGAGGCCGAGCAGGACATGCTCGCCAAGACCAAGCAGCTCAAGGGCATTGTGGTCTTTTCCAAGCCCAGCTGCAAGTTCTGCCTCGCCACGAAAGACCTCTTCCGTGAACGTGGCTGGGCGTACAACGATTTCACGGTCGGCGAAGATTTGTCCATCGATGCGCTGCAGCAGATTGTGGGCAAGCCCGTGCGGACTGTGCCGCAGACCTTTATGGACGGCACATACATTGGCGGCTACACGGAGCTGACGACGCACCTCCAAATCCCGTCGCGGTTTGCCTGAGCCTTTTCAAGCTGTCCGAAATTTCGGCCGTCGTGAGAAAGACGCTGGAACAGCGAGTGTACCAATAAATTGAACATCAAACACGAAATCAATTGGATTTTTGTATTGCTTCATCCGACGGGGGATTCAGTGGGAATCGGCGTGGCTTCCGCGGCCGTAACCTCATCCATCTTGAGGTCGGCACCCTCAAGTAGCCCACCAGTTTCCTCACCAATCTTTTTGGAATCGGGGTCTCCACCATCCGTGGTGGCATTGCCCATCTCTTCCTCTACTACGGATCCGTCGTTTGTCAGGCCAAGGCCATTCATCTCGTGGCGGCCCACGATCGTACTCAGCGGCTTGGAATAGCTAAACAGTCGAAGCAGGCTGAGCAGCTTCATCAGCACGTACTCAAACAGCACGTTCGAGTTCTCCATGCGATCGCGCGCGTCCGGTGACGAGATCTCTTCGAGGGCTCTCTTAAGATGCACATGCGTAGCGTACACATCGTCCACTTGGTCGATACGAGACTTGACATTGCCGCCGCTGGCTTCGTCGTCGACTTCGGTGAGCACATTGATGTGGAGTCCACTCGCGGGGTGGTGGTTTGTTTGGCTGCCGTCGTCTTGGTTGATACTTTCTCCATCCGCGTCCGCGCTCATGGGTAGCAAAGGCGTTGGCGGATACGAAGCCGCCTCCATGTCGTCCTGCACGTACGGCCAGAAGATCTCCTTGACGGCAAACACAATCTGCTTGGGGTTTTCGATCGCGCCAATCCACTTCATGCCGCCGCCTTGTGATTCGATCGACAAGTTGCCAATGCCCACTTGGTACGCCGAGACGATACTCACGACCTCTTGGATCACGCGGTCTTCCAGTGCCTTGAGCTTGGGCGTGTACCCAAAGCGAGCGTCGTCGTCCACGCCCGGACACAGACCAAGGCCCGAGGCCGTGAGCCGCATGAGCAGTTCGCCTGGAGGCCGCCAGTCGTGCTGCAGCGGCTGCAGCTGTGGCAGCGTCGGGGTGACGAGTCGACACCCGGCGTCCGTGACTTCAAACCGGATCGACTCGTAGTGCTCCGTCTTGATCTGGAGGTGGGCCTTGTTGGCCACAGACGTGCTCATCTGGAGGTTCCACACATACTTTTGATAGTTAAGATCGCGCTGCTGGAGCACCGCGAGATGCGTGACGTGCATGGTACTAAAAGACAGTACGTTGGTGTCGGAATTCAGCGAAATGTCCGTGATGCCGTCTTCTTCCCACGACTGCGAATGCGGATCCCACCAACCGACCCGCAATGGCGCGCCGCCGTGGCCATAGATCACGTGCGTGGGCAGCGTGAGGCTCACTTTCACGGGCATGGCGGCCGACGCGACCATGCCTTCCAATGGATAGTGGAGCTTCTTGATGCGGTCGCCAACGTCCGTCGCGACTTCGCGCATGACCCAACCCCTCGCTCGTTTGGGCGGCGGCGGAATCGCCAGAAGATCGAGAGAAAATACGCCGCCCAGTGCAAAGTCGACGTTCTGTGGGTTCGTGATCGAGAGCTGGTCAAAGGGCAGGTACGTCACACGCACGGCGAGCGACTGCATGATGATGGCCTTTGGTAAATCCACCGACACGCCGAGCACATTGAAATCAATGCGTTTGTTGCGCGACCCTTTCGCAGCGAGATTGACCCAGAGTCCGAGCTTGACCCAGTCGGTGGCGCTCGCCATCTTCACTTCGCTCCGCGTATTGCTGTCGGCGTACTCGTCGGCGTACTGCAGAATGTGGGCCGTCGCATAGTCGACCTTGTCGTGGATCATGCTTTGGATCTTGTCTGTAAAGGTCACGCACTGCTGCACGAGCGGCGCGTCCTTGGTGGCGCGCGCATTCGCAGCGACGTGGGCCAGATCGTCCATGACTTGGGTCGCACTCGCACAGGTCGCTGCGACTTGGTGGAGATCCGTCGAGACGTCGAGCAGCCACGAATTGAGGAACGAGTTCAAGTCGCCTTCGACCCGGGCGTCCGGCCGCGGGTCGCACGCCAAGTAGTTTTCCCACTACAAAACACCACAAATCAGCTTCAGGGTCTCGGTCTCTTTATCTCGTCCACATCACACGCACATCTTTTGCTTCTTTCTGAGCACGCAAAATCTCGGCGAGCCGCTGGGTCTTGCCGTCCAAATCGCGCTTGGTCGCTTCATGCTCTTCGCCCAATCGCTCGAGCTCGGCCGCGCGGTTCTTGGCGTCTTGTTCGCGGCGGCGCGCCTCGTCGGCCTCGCGGCGCTTGCGCTCTTCCTCGAGCCGCTTCTCTTCCTCGACACGGCGCCGTGTCTCTTCTTCCTCTTGTTGCCTCTTCTCTATTGAGACGGATCACACCAACACAGATCGTCAAATGACGGATGTTTTCTATCATGGTGTCGCTACTCGCACCTTCTTCTAGCTCCTCTTTGGTCTTCTTGGGTGCCTTCTTCTTGGGAGGCTACACTCAAGAATAAAGAGGGATGCCATCGTGAGTGTACGAATACATGCCAGGTGTCGTGTATTACCATAGGTGAGAGAAGCGGCGGCATGACGCATAACGTACCATATTGCTGTCGTTGCTGACTGCGGTTCTGCTTTGATGGGAAGATGACCCAAGCGTGCCTGAAACGACGCCATCGTATCTACTTCTTTTAGTTTGCTACCCTAATTAGGCATCAGATTGACTAAATGATATGCACTAGTTGCTATTTGAGAGTGACGTATCCACGATGTTGAAGTGGGGGTTGGCGATCTCTTCCCCATGAAACGAAGCGTATATCGCACTTTCGATACTGGTACATTTGTAAATGAATGGATGAGGTGGTTGGATCGCCGCGGCACGAATAGGCATCGCGCTGTAGAAGTGAGGAGTAAGACGAAATATGTCGCAAGGATGACGAGATCACGTTAGCAGCCCTGCCTTGAGATAACGGATAGACGAACATCTCCAATCCACGGCTTGCGTTACCGTATTCGACCTTCCTCCGTTTCGAGAAAGTCGATTTTTGGTTCGCTTTTTCGTGGAATGGATGACGTTCCCGAGTTACCCATTATCTTTGAAATGGTGTGCTTTGATTCTACCGTGTAGCCCACCCCACAAAGTGTCCGCTTGGCTCCTGGTCGAGCATGCTACGAATTTGGCAGATGAAGTCCGCGTCGTCTGCGTGAATTCTGGTTACGTCCGGCGGTTCCGCTCGGTGGTGGCACCCGTCAAGAACTACCGACCAGCGATCCGCGGAACCATGCCCCGACCAAAAAGCTAATCCGTGTCTCAGTGAAATGGATTTCCCGCTCCAATTCTTCGTCAAATATCCCACGTCCAGCCAACAACTACCTCGAGACTGAAAGGACATACTGTCGAATTAGGCAGGGCGCACGGCGTAGACGAGTTGTCTCTCCTTTCGACCTGTCGTGTCTGGGACATGTTCTAAACGCCACATCTTCTGCATCACATGAGGGGAAAGATAAATTTACCAACCGAGCTGGCAATACCCAGATTGTGGGTATTGCCAGCTCGGTTGGTAAATTATCTGGGCCAGAACGCATCCCCCCTCCCTTATGAACAGTGCTCGTGCATCCGACCTTGGATGGCGTTGGATAGCGATGACTTGCTCTAGTTTCCCATGTACTTCAACAAGACCATGGCTGCCATGTTGAAGTACACGACTCCCCTCTCACCGTTCGAGCTACCTGTATGAAGAGACAGAGATGCGATTGACCTTGACGCCTGACGGGTTTGGAGACGATTGGTTGGAGAGATTCGAGGAAAACTCCCTCAGCTCTATGCCGAAGAAAATATACCTGTTCCACCACCATGGCGATACTTTCCCCACTTACTCGGCATGTCACATGTGAGCACTCTCTGTTTTATTTTTCGTTCGCCGTGACCATTTGGAACTGCAATTTATTCATTAAATTCTAGTAAATGACGCTAAACGGAGTCCTGATATCCAAAAACAGATGCTAAAGCGGGCGCTAAAACTATTTACTTTCCAATGGTCGACCTTGAATTCCTGTGTTGAAAAGACAGACGTCTGCGTCGCCTATCCTCGGTCCTCGGATACCATGCGGGGGCCGGCGGCCTCCGCCAGTGGCGGAGGGCGGCGGCGCCACCCAACACTGAGGGGATGCTTCCAACTTCAAACGTACTGTACTGTGCGAGTGGATAAGCCCGAATCATGATGCCGGCATCTGCGTGCTTTGCGAGACGTCGTAGAGACGCCATTCGACCATTCGCCAACAACACCAGTACTGTCCTACCGTTCTGTAGTGGACCCACAACGCCACGGAAGATCGCTTTGCCAGTGTCTCTTCTTCCACGGTTTCCACGGTCCCGCCGTACAGTATCTGCCACGCACGCCAGAAGTCACAGACGCCACTGCCACGCAAAGGATCAATCCCAGCACCATACACGAAATCCTCTCACTTCCCAACAAGCGACCCACCAACACAACCAAAAGTGTTGGCTGACTGAATAAGATCTAACAGACCCCGTAGCCTCTCATGCGGAACTCGCTTGCCTCTTGCGACATCGAAGCGCTCGAGATGGAGACCGCGACCGAGCGCATCTGCGCCTCCAAGGACGCGTTCTTTCGACGGCTCGCGGTCCAAGACGCTTCGGTCCAGAATACCATTCTACAGGTCGTCCAGCAAGAGCTGCAGCAGCTCATTGACGACAACTCGCGCCTGTTGGTCGACTACTACCCGACGATTGTGCGGCTCGCGCGCGAGGCGCCTTTTGACGCCATCCGAGACGCCATGGCGCTGCTCCAGATCGAGGCTAAGAAGACTGTCGCGTCGCTGGATGCCGGTGATGGACGGGAAGAGCATGATGGGTGCGTCTCGCACTTTGTGGACAACGCGTGTGTTACCAGTATCGCTGGGAATGAGGACGAGGAGCTGTGCGAATTGTTTCAGGACGAATACCTGCGCACGGGCCGCGTGAGCCATTTCGTGCAACTGCTCGCGTGGCACAAGAGCTACCTGCGTCTCTACCAGAAGAGCGTCGTGGCGATCATGGTCCACGACGGCGCGCTGCCACTCGACTGGCGAAGCTACATCGCGCTCATGGCGTCGTCCGAGCTGCGCTGCCACTATCTCGCCGATTTGCAACAGTACTATTTTGTCGTGAACGGAGGCGAGTACTCGTGGACCATGGGCATTGACTTTATCCCACCCAAGCTCTTTCTGTTGCACGAAATCAGTTCACTGCTCGCGCATCGTCCGTGGCTCATCACGCCCCGCCAAATCGCGGAGCTGCTTTCGCCCGAGCAAGAGGATTCGTGGTCAGTGTCGGAATTGGTCCACGCAATCGTCGTGCTGTGCCAATACCACTCGATGGCATGTGTAGCACTGAGCATGGGGTGCGCCGACGAAGAGGACTTGTCGATCTGGAGCCACGAAGGCGCGGAAGATGCCGAGGCCCACGCGATCCGATACCTCCAGCGTCTCGACTCGGCCGACTCGGTGGGAAGCACAGAATGCGGAACGGAAATTGATATTGCCGACATGGAGCGAGACGAAGGCCAACTGCTAGAGCTGCTCAAGATGAGTGAGCACCGCGTCATTCGCGCCATGAGTGTAGACGAGAAGGCCAACGGCGATGAAGAGGAAGAGGAATCGCCCGACTCGATCACCGTGGACGAGTATGAGTTTGAGATTGCCGAGAGTGAGCCAGGAGAGGACATCCATGCGGACGACAGCAGTCGGCGACGCGATACGCTCTGGCGATTTTGCGGCGGCTCGGTCATTCGCTACGCCGACTTTGACGTCCACTCGCAAGAGTATTGCATCTTGAACACAGAAGACTTTAGCTGGGCGGAGCATGGCTTCCCGCTTGTCCGTCGGTACTTCCCAGGGAAAACGGTACGTGTATAGGAGGGGGATGCGCAGGTATCTTTCGTCCATGTGATCTAACCGTGTTTTTCGTTTCAGGGCCAAATTCTTGAGGACCAGTTCAACCTCACGAGCAAGCTCACGTATGCGTTCTATGGAAGCCACAAGGAAGAAGAGGTCGACACTAGTCCGTACCGCCATGCGATCCGGTACTACGTCCATCGCATCTTTGGCATTTGTCACGACGACTACGACTACCGCCAAGTGAACGTGTACTTGAATCGCCCAACCAAGATTTTCATCAAGAAGGTGGCGTGCACACCGTGGAAGGTGACCAAGGGCGACTTTGAGCACTTTGACCACACGCTGAGCGCGTCGGAAAAGTGCCACGTGACACTGTTGGTGGCCGAGGCACGCAAGCAGGCAGGGTTGATGTACGGGCTGCGGGCGGTCATGCAGCACATGAAGTAGAGGCGCTGGTAGAATGTGCGACATGCCATATTTATGGGGGCTGCATGTTGGTTTT
>JAADVC010001014.1:0-13365 GCA_023334575.1 Pythium volutum | reverse complement strand
GCTCCTGCTGCGCGCGCTGCAGGACGTCAAACTGCCCAAGTTTCTGGCCCACGACATCCCGCTGTTCAATGGAATCATCAGCGATTTGTTTCCGGGCAAGCAGCGACCCGACCTCGATTACGGCGCACTGATCAGTGTGATCAAACTGCAGACCCACAAGCAAGAACTCCAGCCCGTGCCGTATCTCCCGACCTCTTGGAGTGTGTGGGTGAGCCTCGGGAGGCCCAATCCACCGTCCGCGACGGGTAATGACGCGACGTCATCGCTCATCCATGCTCTACCCTTGGCCGTCTCGGCTGCGAGTGAGCCTCTCCAGACGAAATTGCTGACCAGGTGTTGAACGCGATCGACTTGGTCACTATTGGGCCAATGGTGTCGAGCGACGAAGGCAAATTTTGGCAGCAGAACCGCCTTGATCAGCTTCACACGTTGGATGGTGTTGGTCGTCTTGAGTTCCGCCATGCGCAGTCGCGTGCGCATCTGTTGCAGGGTCAGCTCCCACGCCTTGGCTTGCAGGATCTCACTGGACACTTGACCGCCGAGGAGCCGGTTCATGTCCGTTGGGGCTGCTAATGGGAGATCGAGTGCTCGCGTGGGCCGGATGGTCGGGTGGAGTGCAATGGCGACACATTTCTTCAAGTTGACCCCGTGGACGCGTCCTCGAACCGTCGGAGCAGCTCCAACAGCGGCCCCACCGACGCCTCGCTGCGAGTATAGACGTTAGTGTCGTCCGCAAATCCTGCCGGTCCGATCTTGGATCCCGACGGGAGTGGAATGCCTTCAATGTGCGGGCCTGCGATGACGGCTTGATAGAGGGTGTCCACTGCCAGCACGAAGAGCGTGGGCGCGAGCGGGCAGCCTTGCCGAATTCCATTGAGTACGGGTTGGTCGTCAGAGATGTCGGCATCCGCCATGTAGGCGGCCGTGGTCGCGAGGTGCATGTGCTCGACGGCGTTTCGGAACAGCTTGGGGCATCCGAGCCGGTCGAGAACGGCGAGGAGAAACGGGCGGTCGAGGGTATCATACGCTTTCGCGAAGTCGAGCGAGATGGCCAGCGACGTATCCGGCGCCGCTCCTTCCTTCACGAGCGCTTGTAGGGCGTGAAAGACATCTAGCGCGTCGTGGACTTGCCGTCCCGACACAAATCCAAACTGGGTCTCGGAAACCAAGTCGGGCAAGTGTGGGCGGATGCGATTGAGAATGAGACGAGAATAGATTTTGTAGTCACTGTCAAGGAGAGCAATAGGTCGATAGTCCAAGCCGGTCTGCGGGCTGGCGGTCGTGGGGATGCACGCCACCAGCGCTTTCCGAAAACTGACCGGCAACAGACCCGATTTGTGCCACGCGTTGAAGAGCCGCGTCAACGGCGGTGCGACCGCGTCGGCGTGGTCACGGTACCAATCGTTTGGAATACTGTCCGGCCCCGGCGCCTTGCCTCGCGGGCATGCTTGGATGGCGCGGCGGGTCTCTTCTTCCGTGAATGGATCGTCGAGCGCGTGCAGATTCGGAAGCCGGTCGACCTTGGGCAACCCCTCCAGAAATCGGGTGCGACTGCTTTCGGGTCGGTCCCCGCGTTGCGTGACTTCCTTCCAGTCCCCAGCCAATCTGCTGGCTGGGCGCGCGCGGTTGGTTGGATCAGGCGGCAGTGGCGCCGCTTGTCGCTGCCCTTGCCGAGTGTGGAACCGTCGAAAGAAGGCGCGCTCGCTACCGGGTGTGCCGTGGGCGTACGTGACGTACCGGTGCTGCCGTCGTCGTCGTCCTCTCGGACGCGTCAGGCGGATCAGCTCGTCGCGAGTGGCTCTTGCGCATGCAGAGCCGTCTACGCAGAGCCGCTCCATCCCCTCCGTGATACCTGGCACAGTGGCGGCCGTTGCGTTGATTCCCGTGGATGTCGCCGGACGAATGGAGTGCAGCGCGCGTTGGAGCCGTTTGCGCCGCTGCCGGTATGACCTCGTCTGCTGTTTGGCCGTCGCCCTGATGCGCCTCAGGCACTGTCTGCGTAGTTTGTTCTTCCATTGTACCCACCCGTGCGTGGTGAGTGCGGCCGGTTCATTGCAGAACGTGTCGAGCAGCTCAAGGTGCTGCTCGCTCGTGGCCGTCACTGCTCGTTGGGACCCGAAGTGGAGCGGATATTTCAATCGCGGCCTCGCTTTCTGTCTTCTCGGCGGCGGTCGTCGCTGCGCGTCGGCCACCAGTAGCAAAACACCGTCGTGGTCACTGTTGCTGACCGGCGTGACTACGTCGACGTGGCGGATGTGCCCTATATGGTCCTTGTCGATGTAAAAACGATCGAGCCTGCTCGTAGCGAGATCGCCGCCCTCGAGCTTGTATCTGAACGTGTGGCGGGCTGCGTGAAACTCTCTGCGGTCGCTCTCCGAGTGAATTTGGTCTTGCTCACTTTGCAGAACGTCGCTGAGTCCCACTGCTGCAGGAGTTCGTGGAGCGCGACCGAGTCGTGCGACTGGCGCCCTGCGAAGCTGCGGTCGATCGCATCATCCAGCGTGCAGTTGAAATCCCCTTCGACAATGGTCAATCCGCTGGGTCGTGTCTGCGTTGCCAGTGCCGTGAAAAGTCGTTCTTTCTCGAGCTTGTCGGACGGTCCATAGATGTTGACAATGTTGTAAGTGACCTCATCGACATCTATTTGAATCGCCATACACCACGGCGTCCACTGTCTTGCCAGAGCGGTCGTGGGTTCTGTACTCGTCCTCCCGGCCGGACAAGAATGGCGACGCCTCCCGCCGCGGTGGGCGTCTCTCCCCAGAATGACCACTGGTCGAGGTGTTGATCCGAGCGTAGACCCCATCCCGCCGCGTATTTACGGTGGAGCTGGCCGCGCCATCTGGTCGTTGCCCGCGTCTCTTGGAGGAGCACCACATCCACAGGTCCGTGGTCCGTTCGGAGGCGCAGTCCGTCGAGCCACGCGTCCACTGCTGCTGTCGCCTTGGGCAGTCCTCGCACATTTTGCGTGAGGAGTAGAATGCCTGGATCGTTCAGTTGTTTCTGCTTGCGCCGTTTCTTCCGCCGTTGCATCTCCTGGTCGCTCACGCTTCGATTCCCGCCTCTCTCGCCGCTGTGTGGTTGCGTTGTGAGAGACGGGCCACCGTCCACCAAGTTTCTAACAGACGGGTAGGACATCCGTGGGATGCCCTTAGTTGCATGGGGCGGCCTCCGCCTCCGCTAGTAGACCATGGGAGGAAGAGGCAGTGGCGTTGCTCGCCGCGTCGGCGCTTGGCGCCGGGAAAACGTCTCGGGTAGCAAGCCATTGACGCTCGTCGATCGCTTGAGCCGACCGCACCACCAAGTCTTCGTTGTCGAGCGATTTGAGCCAGAACAGGAGCGCGTCGCATCGCTGTGGCACTGGTCGCGCCGTGTACGACCCCGGTATGGACCCGGGTACGAGCAGCAGGTATGCAAGCAGCTTGCACCAAGCAACTTCACCTATTCCGTGCCGTGTGCGTTGGGGCAGTTGCACTTGTTTCTGTGCTGCCGCTCTTTCGAGCCGTTCCCATCGTTCATGTGCTTGCGAGAGCGACCATCGCGCGTTCGTGGGCGTCTCGGTTGCAGTCAACGCCTCGAGCCAAGTGCTACAAAAGGTTTGCGACGACCTTGACAAGGACCCTTGGACTCTGTGGATCAACTGGGTGTTGCCCAGACAAATCGCGGCTTGACCCGCGCTCACTAGGACCCCGTCCGAGAGCGTGGCGACATGCACCTCTGGGTACGGTAGCGCGTGGACCAGTTCAATAAATGCAACAATGTCCTCTTGGAGTGCCTCACTCGCTCGGATCGGTCCTTGGCGAATGGCTTCATACGTGTCCGGATTGTCCCGCCGCTGTCGTGCTTTCCAGGCTTCGAATACCGTGATGTTGGACGCGTAGACTCTTTTGATCATCCTGTCCATCTCGTCGCTGTACGGCGGACGAGCACTAAGCCGCATGATGAGCTCGTCTTCTTGGTATCCCACCGGCATTGGCGGCTGCGAGGTGTGGGTCGCCGGAAGAAAGTGCCGCAGAGTGGCCGGACTGAAGTCGGGCAAGCTGGCCGTGGATAAAATCGAGTTGACACTGTCAGGGAGATACGTGCCGTGCAAGGCGTCGGCTTGGTCATCCTGCCGCGTCAGTAGCGAGAAATTCGGCGCTGCTTCGGCATCCCGCGTGCTGTACTCTGCCGTTGAGCCCGCATCGACACTCGCGTCTCCCATCGGGGTATCCTCTGCGCTCGCAGTTGCGCCTTCAGCTGTTTCTTCACTTCTCGAGGACTGGGCATCGGCTTCGCTGACCGGCTGGCCGTCCTTAGAGTCCATCGGGTGATCCTCTGCAGCCTCGTGGCCGCTTGGCTCGTAGACCGACCCCTCCCCCGCCGTGGCCGCTGGGGACGCCATGGGCGTGGCGAAGTATGTCATCTCCCTGTCCATACTGCGCAGTTCACGGGACACCTTGACGAGCCGCTCTTGCATGTCGCCTTGCTGTCGTTTTGTGCCTGCCCAGTGGCGATAGGTCGCGTTCGAAACCCGTGCAGCCGTGAAATGCCCGACTGCTTGGCCGCCGCCCGTGGTGTGATGTAGAAGTATTACCAGCGGGATCACGTGATTCCGCATGTACACAACCATGTGGGCTCGGAATGAGGCCTCGGTCACAGCAGATACAATGGCGCGCCGAACGGTTTTGCCGTCTGGGCGTCGAATGTCAACCAGCCTGTACCATTGTGGGAAGGCGTCGCCGTTGGGCATGACATCGATGGCGTAGACCGTCTCGCCGATCCATTCTACGAAGGTCTTGATCTCGGGTTCTCCGGCCCAGTATTTTCGTGGGATTGGCACGTCGCATGGCTGCCTTGCGGCCTCTCGGAAATGCGCCTGTAGTTGCTGGATCGAGTCGGGCTCGACCACCCGTCCGAGCACCGTGGAGCAGAGCGTTGTCTTGTTGAGCGTGCCGTCTCTGATCATTCCGCCCACGCGCTTGCTGAGCCGATTGCTGATAGTTTTTCCGACGCGCTTGGCGTTCGACACATCTTGGGGCATGTCGACCGTGACCTCGTCGCCGCATTCAGCCGCTTGGACGACCACTAACGCGTATTTAAGACACGAACCGTTGCCAGGCGTGTTGACTTCCTTCATCCTAACCGCCTCGAGCAGTGTGTCGATTTTGGCTGGTTGTTGCGCCGCTGGTTGGTGACCGACGATTTGCACGTCCGGACTTGGCGTCTCGTCCCTGGGCGCTGTGGGTAGGAACGGTGTCATCGACAGCTGACCCGTGAGTGGCTTGTTGCCCAGGGGGCGAACGTGAGCAACTACTGAGAGTCCGTTCCGCCTGCGTGCTGTATCGGGGCGCGAGCTATCGATCTTGTCATGGGTGAGCTCTGTGCGGGCTTGACGGGTCGGTGGGTGCGTCTTGGCGCCGTTCGACTTCTCGTTACCATTCAGTCGCGTGCCGCTGGGCTTAGTCGCGTTGTCGTACTCGGCCCACGTGCGCTTCTCTCCTGGCGTGGGCATGTCTGCCGGGAATCGAGTGCGAGGGCTGTTGGCCTTGGGCGTCGACTTGCTTGCACTTCGAGTGCCGGCCAGGGCCGTGTCTGTGGCGCCGCACGCCGTCGCCACAGCCGGCTCTGCTGGCGTGCAGCGCTTGCCGGCTCTCGTGTCGGTCTTACTGGCGCCGATGATGATGTTGAGCTGGGCAGTCTTGGTTTTTACCTTCATCGAGCGCTTCCTCGGCTTGCCCTTGACCCCGATCGGCGACGTGCTTGGCATCGCTGCCTCCTCGGTCTCTCCTGCTCGTGGCGGCGCTTCTGGTGCGTCGGCGGCTTGGGCAAGGTGGGGCTCTAGCTGCGCTCGCATCCTTTCCATTTGAGCGCGGAACCCGTCCAGGTTCGTTGCAACCGGCTCGAACTCGGTCTCTGTGGCGCGTGGGATGGCGATGTGCATCATGAACGGCGTCCGGACGTCGGATGCGTTGGCTTTGTTGGGACACTTGTTGCGAAAGTGAGTAGTCTGGAGACACACCGAACAAGGCTGGCGTGATGCGAGACGCGGTTGATGGAGACCAATCGTGAAGCTGCTCTCGCCCTTTTGCACCGTCAGCTCGCGTACCTTTTCGATGCCCGGCGGCGCGTCGATGCTATTGAGCGTGACTTTCCATAGATGCGGGTCCAGCGTTTTGTCCCCTGTCGGCTCGATTGGCTCGATGTTGAGAATGGGAATGCCGCCGCTAATCGACGTGGCCATGGCGTGGACCTCCTCGAGGCTGAGATTGGGCTTACCGATGAAGGAGTACGTGTACAGCAGTGTCACGGTATCTTGGTCCAACCCATTTTTCTTGTTCTCTTGCTCAAAGTAACTCGCCGCCCGCAAGGTGACCGCGCCGAACGGAAAGGGCAGTACAGTGCCTTCCCATTTGTCTCGTAGTTCCGGGCGTACAAACTTGAGAATGGCTCGCCTTGAAGATGCCGATACGGCAATCGAGTGCACGTCCGTCATGAGGTCAACCACCGCATCTGTGGGGCCGTCCACGTTCTGGTTTTTGGCCAGAAGTTGAGTGTAAAAGTGATATTTGGCCGTCTCCGCGGGCATGCGTAGTTGTCCGGGCGTGTCGATATTGAGGCAATACGTTAGGAGTGTGCGCTGGATCTGCGCAAACGCGAGCCGTTCCCTGAGCGTGTGCGTCTCCGTCGTGAATCGCGGGGGTGCGGCAAGGTGGATCTCCTTCGCTCGCCAGAGATACAGCGTCAAAATCTCGACCTCAGTGATCGACCGTCGGGGGAATCCATCAGGAATGACCCTGTAGTGTCGGCTGGTCGCGATCTCGTAATACTGCTTGTACTGGATCACGTCTGCTTGTTCCGTCTCGGCTGCTTTCGTGCCAACTTTTTGGCGCAGGAGAACCGCACGCGCTTTTGTCCACGGGTTCGCGTTGGCTGGGGCGGCCGCCTGCTCAGGTTGGTCGTGAGAGTTGCCCGGCTCCTCCGCTCGTCGTCCATGCTGGCCTTTCTTGCTCGCCGCCCTCGTGCCGTTGTATTCGCCGCGCGGCTTCTTGCGCGGGTCGGCACCGTCGGCCGCGGCGGCGTTAGCTGGCAATGTCTTTGTTGGCGCTGCTCGTGTCTCCGTATCCTTCGCACTCACGTCCTCTGCCAATGGCTTTGTTGGGGCCGGCGTCGCCTTCGCCTTCGCCGCAGCCTTGTTCGCTTTCGCTGATGGTGGCATCAATGGCGCCTCCGTCTTTGTCGCCGTCTCGTCCACTGGCGGCAGCTTCTTGTGCGCCGGCGGCGCATTGGTGTTCGCCATGGCCGCGTTCGCAGTCGCTCCGTGATCGCTCTCGCCGTCGGTCGTCGACCACTGGTCGTACGCGATCGATGCGCCACGTGCCGCTCCTCTCGTGCCACGGTTGCGCTTCCGGTCGCTCGAGCCTTCCGTGGGCAGCGCGGCGGAAACGTTAGTCGCGGCATCCGGTTTTGGCATCTTGTTGAAGTCAATCGAGTTGAGAAAGGCTTCTAGGTCGGCCCCGGTGGCCATTTGAAGTTCCTTCGCTGCCTGCGATGCGTGCGCATCGTTGAGCGCGATCGGCGTGCTCGCTGGAGGTGGCGTGCCGCCGTGCTCGTCGCCCATTTTGCCTTCACCACCAACTCTTCCCTGGGTTTAGTGGCTTCGCACGGTGATTACGTTCCACGTGGCTCGGGTTTTCGTTGAAGCAGTGACGAAGACCTCAGCCCAAGGGCCTCTTTGTCGCTGCTTGGCGCCGCGCTGTGGTTGGTTGAAATTTGCTCGCGAACAGCTGTTGTGCTGGACTGTGCAAATTCGGGACTGTCGTCCGCATACAGTATCCTATGCTTGTACCGCACGAGCTCGAGGTCGCGGCCGTAGTTGATAACACCCAGCGCAGAGCAGATACGCGACGTTGGTGAGTGCACCCAGCACGGTCGCGACACTCACGAGCCGCGACGCGCGGTGGTTGGCGTCCAGTAATAGCGCCGTCTCAAACACGACGGACGCGCCGACCATGGCGAGAAACCGCGCGTCATTAAACGAGAACGGGATGAGCGTCGACAAGGCCACGTTGCTGAGTGTGAGGTACCAAAACTCGTAGCCGCTGATCACTAGCAGGACCATGTCGTAGCGCATGGCCAGCAGCGAAATTAGGGACGGGACCAGTTAGAGCGGCATGCTGAAGACGGCACACCAGACGCCAGTGCGTGCTGGTGCAAACAGCGTACACATTGCGAGCGCGACGCCGACCCAGTAGCCGGACGAGAGCCAGTACCGCCAGCGACGGATCCATCGGTTAATGCGGGTGAGCTGTCGCGGGCAGAGAAGAACCTGCTTGACGGTCTTGGTGGGGTCGATACATGGCAGGGGGCGGCTCGCGACCAGCGTATAGATGACGCCGCTTGGCGATGGAGATGGCGGCGTGCCTCCAGCGGTCGGCACGCCCTGCAGTCCATCAGGCGTCATGGGTTGGAGGTGTCTGTGAGGAACGCCGTGGAACCTCGTCCAACGTCGGCCCTGTGCTTTCTCTATTTCACTTCGTCAATCCGTAGGTTAAATTGGCTGAACGATTTGCCCCCTGGTAGATCAACCTGATACAAGGAGACCAGCACGCGGACGACAAACTTGGCGTGCGTCACGTCCACTAGGATCTCTATTTTCGGCCATCACTTCAACGTCACTATCCCACCTCCCTTGACCGACATGGTACACTGTACCAGTTGTGGTTATTGTGTTGTTTGTCCACATTCCGACGGGCCGGATGGGGTTTTTCGTCTTTGGGTTTTTGGGTGGTTCCCCGTACCGTCAGTTCTTTCGCACAGAGGCTCGCCACCACCGCAGAGTCTTGCCTCCCCCACAGTTCCATACAGAGAGACAGAGAGAGAGAATCTGGTCAAGATGCTCACCCGCTCGCTGCTGCGCTCCGCGACCACGGCCACCGCCGCGCGCCACCAGGTGCGCTTCGCCTCCAAGCGCTCGTCTGTGAACGGCAAGGGCGCGTTCGAGGCTTTGTACCAGACGCTCTTCAAGTCCAACGTGACCTACGTCTCGACTGTGCTCGTGGCCGTCGTGGTCGCCGAGGCCGTCTACGGCTCGACGACCACGTACATTTGGGAGTCTTCGAACCGCGGGGTACGTTTTCAGTAGTATATGTATGATGATGTATGAAGGGAGAACTGACGTTTGCCTGTGTAATGTTCAGCGCCTGTATCACCACGTTGACTGGACCAAGTTCAAGACGGACGACGACGACGAGGAAGAGGAGGACGACGAATAAACGAAACGCTCCCCACTCTCTCTATCCATACTGTGCGTGTGGATTCGAGCCGTGCGCGATTTCGGACGAGTCGACACGCCATCGTCGACACGGTCTGATGACGTAGGGCGTCTTTGTCCCTGCATGGTTCGGAAAGGACGGATAATAAAAGCACTTGTATTTCGAGAAGAAAAAAAAGTCGACAGCGTCCATGAAGGCGATTCTCTTTTATCCCAATCTCTACTTTTGCTGCTGCAGGATCGCGTCGGCGGCCTCGATGCGGTACGCCTTGGAGTTGCCCGGACGGCGCTTGACCTTGAGCGCACGCATATCCAGTTTGTTCTAACGTTACAAAAAGAACTCAGTCATCCCCTACAGAAACCACCCGACTACTTCAGTACCGTACCTCGACGTCGGCGAGCGTCACGCCGGCGGCCACGCACCGCACCATCGCAAAGTACAACACGTCGGCGGCCTCACCGGCGACATCGTCATGGGTCTCGGCCTCGGCGAGTTCTTGGGCTTCTTCTACGAGCTTGTTGCGCAGCAGCACGGGGTCGTTAAAGAGCCGCTTGGTGTAGGATCCCTCGGGCGCCTCCTGGAGCCGACTCGCGAGTTGGCTTTGGAGATGCTGCAGCCCGCCGCTCTCGCCCCAGCACGTGCGCGTGTTCAAGTGGCAAAAGCCAGCGCCCGACTGGCGCACCGTGAACCGCAATGCGTCGCTGTCGCAGTCAACGTCGAGCTGCAAAAGCTGCTGCGCGTTGCCGCTGCTCTCGCCCTTTTTCCAGAGCCCGTGGCGCGACCGCGAGTAGTAGACGCCGCGGCCGCTGTGGATCGCAGCGAGTATGCTCTCGGTGCTCGAGTAGACTAGCCCGAGTGCGACACCGGCCTCGTCGGCGACGACCGTCGTAAAGAGATTGTCGGGACGGTCAGAGCGAAGACACGCGACAAAGGCGAGACTGGCGTCAACATGGTGGGCGTCACTGGACTGGGGGAGTGCTGGTGCTACGAAATGGATGTCGTTGTGGTGGAGCGCAGCGATGCGCGGTACGCTTGCTGATTGGTCTTGCACGCTGGACCACTCGACCGCGAATAGGAACCCCTCGTCAAAGCCCGAGCGGATCTGCTGCACGGCCGAGGCCTGCGCTTGGTACACAGCGTCGTCCTGGACATCGCTCGACGTTGATGACGACTGCAGCGACAAGATGATACCACTGACGGTCTCTTGCAGGCGCTGCAGCTTGCTCTGGATCGCCGTGGGATCAGCCGTACATGATTCCACATCCACAGGCACACGCAGCACCACCCGATTCGCCGGCAACTCGGACACGGCCGTCGCGACGCGCTGCAATTCGCTTTCCTCCAAGGACTCGGCATCCACCAACACCTTGCGGAGTCCCTGGTCGAGCCACGAGACCGCTGTCGCCATCATGTCGACGGTAAACGGACCGGTGATCGAGCGGCTCGTGAGTAGCGCGTGCTTGAGTGCCAACTGCGTCTCATCCAACGCGACATTGTCGACGGGCGCGAGCGCATCAAGCGTGTCGCGTGGCAGCTGCACGACCACAAAGGAGAGAACGCTGAGGTTGGAGACGGTCTCTGCCGCGTGGGCGTTGGCGGCGGTGGCGTCCACGAGCGGCAGCAACATGGCGACTGGCAAGCGAAGGAATAATGGATCGACAGCAATTGCTGATTGCCCATTCGATTGCGGATGATGGGCTTCCGACAGATAATTGGTGGATATTTAATCTGATTTCATCCAATCGATGGCATTTGAAGCCATGTTTTTTGTAACTAACACTAAAAAGGTTCTTAACGGTTGTTGGCGACACTGCTGCATCAACAGATCAAAAGTGCAAGCGCACGAGAAGCTACAGTCCACAGCAGCGATGGAGATTGGTGCGATCGAGGAGGCGTTTATTGGCGGCGACTGGGAGGACGTGCTGCAGCAGAGTCGAGAGAAGCTGCTCGAGCGCATCGCTGCGGTGCGTGCGCCATGTAATGGCGATGAAGAGGCAAGGAGGTGGACTAACGTCCAGATTTTTTTTTTGTTCCAGACCGAAGCACGCGATGGTACCATGACACAGCCAGAGTACGCTTTCACTGGCTTGGGCTTCCTGTAGTGATGGGCGGTTATACCTAACGGTAGTTGCGCTTGGTTCGCAGCGAGGCGTTGGTGTCCATGTATCTGCAGTCGATATTCGAATTAGCGAGGCACGACGAAGTCGAGACGGCCGAGATGCTCATGCGCTCGCTCGCGCCGCTGCCCTTTCCCATCTCTCTGCAGTGGTAATGCGTGGCATTGCAAATTATTCTGGAGATCGCCAGTCATTGTTTTATGATGGGTTAGAACTGACGGGGTGCCACGGTGTGGCGATGCTACTGTATTAGGATCAAATTTCTCATCGCGATGGACAGCAAGACAGTCGCGCTGGAGCTGCTGAACGAGTCATTGCAGCTCTGCGCTGCAGAGATAGAGGCATCAACGGACCCGAGCGAATGCAGATCTCGCTATGTGCAATTGACAGAGCTGCTCGTGTTCCACGTGCTGTCCCCGAACGAGAACCCAAAGGTCGTGTGCGACTACATCAATGGCGATGCCGTATTGGACGAGAGAGCGAAGCAGGTGAGCTCTGACAACCCGCGTTACCTACGATTCTGTAAGTCATTCTAACGGAATGAATTTGTCCCTTAGCGAATACTGGAAGCCGCGCATGCCACGCTCACTCCACCGGCGCAAGAGAGGACGACGCCCACACAAGCGGCACAGACAACAAATGGATCCGGCCGCAACGCCACACATACAACCTCGTCGTTCACCACCAACGCAACCGGCAATAGGAGCAGCAGCCATCTACAGTCCATGAACAATACCCCAGGCGAGGTGGAAGATCCGTCTGGCGATCTCGTGGCGATTGGCGGCACTGCGATTGCCGTGGCCGCACTGGCGATCGGCGTGTACCGCTATCGTGACACACTACGCGACGCCGTCGCAGAGATCGGACCGGCCGTCTCCAAGGGCCTCGTCGATGCCAAGTACGCGCTGTTCGAATCGTAAGATGCTGATCTCATTAAATGAGATCAAGTTGGGTCATCAAAATTTGATGACCCACCTGCGCGTAATCGTAAATGGGAGTGATGGTCATGTCGCTGAGTTGTGTGTGTGGGTTCTTGAATGAACCCATGCCATACAGGCTTCCCTGCACAATGGATCTATCTCTCCCATTTCCCATTCGACCCGCTGCGTCACCATTCCCATTTGCCTTTCCCCCATGTCATTGCCGTGTCCGTATCGGATCTTCGACTATGTCGGCAGCGGCCTCGTTCTCGGATCCGTGGCGCTTGCGCGACGTGGTCTCCCTCCGGCGAGCAATTTCTCGGTGCCGTGAAACTCGTCAAGACTCGATCGCCAGTCCTAATGGCAGCTGTGCTCTCTGGGCGGCCGCAGTCGGTGCCTTTGAGTGTTTGATCGAGACCAGTCGAGGCAAGGGCAATGATCCTTGGACCAGGGTTTTTGCGATGGGGATGACACGCGGGCCGTTTGCTGCAGGTGCAGGGCCGCGGCTGATGGCGCTCCGGACGGTTGAAAGCGTTGCATTGCTCGCGCTCCTCGAACTCGTCTCGACAGCGATAGAGAGATACCCGACAGCGCAAAGCCACCAGCCATCATCCACTTTCCATTATGACGACCCCGTGGAGTACGAGCCAACATTCCTACACTGCCGGCGTCGGTCGAACCACAGCACCGTTTGTCCTTTAACCCTAAAAAAAGTCCAGAAGAAGAGACATTCTCTTTTGCCGTCCGCGAAAGCGTGCTGGATGAAACGGCTTCCAATTCTTGAGCCATCAGTGACAAGTTGCCTTTTTTCTCCATGCATTGTTGGGCGAAGCCCCATTATGTTCTCTTGGGCCTTATAAAGTTAGGCTAATTTTACACCTCAGTTTACTGACTGTCCGACGTGACACAAATGGTTTATGAAGTGAGATCTACTTGACTGGTTTGACCAACTGTCGCAAAACTCCGGTATATGGGAAAGGGATTAAGCTGAACCACTTTTTCACCCCTTATACTGACATTCTGTATGGATGATGTAGTAGAGAACTGTAGATAATAGCCTCCAGATTGTGGCAT
>JAADVC010001013.1:0-13369 GCA_023334575.1 Pythium volutum | reverse complement strand
CGGTATATATACCGGTACATTGTCGATATGTCCCGTCTCTACCTCAGTTATCCTGATTCTGGCTCGTCTCCACAAGGAAATCTTTCAACTCTGCGCGATTTTTGTCAACTCTAAAACTTCGAGGCGCAACTCTTGGGTTCTTCGGAGCAACTCTTACGTGAAATTTACGTCGCACAATCACTCCTTGTACAAATTATTCGTAATATGATGGAAAGAAAATCAGAATTTATGGTGCGGTGATGGTAAAATATGATGATGGGTGCGGCTGAGTTGCTGGAAGAGTTGCTTGAAGACGTGTGGAGTTGCTCATGTCAAGTTAGAGTTGCTCGAATTCGTTAGAGTTGCTGCAACGTTATACACCTTACCCTATCTATTTATGGAGGGTTTCGACCTGTTAGAGTTGCTCTAGGTGGATTCATCCTTTTCGACCCATATTCCGAAGGAAATCCATCCACCGCCGAAATGAACGGGCTCGTGGCGCCCAAGCCGGCGGCGGCCGCGCTCCCGCGGTGGACGCGCCACGCCGAGTTCCTCGTGTACCTCGTGCCCGTTGGCACCATCTCCACGGAGCTCTACGACGGCTACGTGCGGCTGCTGCAGGCCCACAGCGTGCTCGCGATCCGCGCGCTCACGCGCCCGGGCGGCTACGCGGCCGAGCTCTCGCCGTTCCGCTCGTTTGCGTGGGACGGCGCCGGCGCGATCCGCTTCCGCTTTGTCTCGACGACCGACAAGATCGACACGTTCGACGGCGAAGACGTCCACGCCGGTGCGCGCGCCGTCGGCGTGCTGGGCATTTGCCACTGCCCGACGACGCCCAGCCTCGCGGCCGCGTACCAGCAGTTCATGGACTCAATCCGCCACTTTCCGGGGCTGCTCATCCAGAAGTGCTTTGCGTTTGAGCACCAGTTCGACCAAGGGACCGGAGACGAGTGCGCATCGCTGACCCATCTCGTCATGTTCCCCGTGTACCACGAACTGGACGGCAACAGCGGCGGCTGTGGCGGCCAAATTGGTGGGGACGGCAACGGCCACGGCGTGGCCATGTCGACAGTGAGTCTGCACTTGCAGGTCGTACTAGATACGCTCTGCGTGACGATCCTCATGTCGCTCGAGAGCACCGTGCGCGCGGCCATGCGCCAGCAGCAGACGCAGCCGCATGCCGGTGCCATAGAGATGATGGGCGACGCCGCCGGCTTTCTGCTCGACACGAACGTCGAGCCGTCGACCACGGCGCAGCTGCAGCAGCAGCAGCAATTGCATGCGTTGTCGCCGTTCCCCACACGCGAGTCGCAGTTCTCGGGCGCGTCGTCGCCGTCGACGCGGGCATTGCTGTTTACGTCCACAGGAGACCGAGTCAGTGGTGGTGGTGGTGTTTCTTCGTTATTTGTCTCGGCCGAGACGCGGAATCGCCGGCGCCATCTCGCACGCCAGCGCAAACTCTTTGGGGATTACGCCGTGCTGCTCAGCTGCATCCCTGACGCACTCGAGCATTACGTGGCCGCGATTGAATTACTGCGTGACGAAGACCGCAAGAGCAGTGGTGCCCCCGGGGATACGCTGTGGTTCGCGGCAGCACTGGAGGGGTACGTCTTTTGCTTGTACCAGCAATGTCAAGACAAGTTTCAACTCGAGATTGTCGAGAAGGCGTCCGAAGCCGTCGCACTGTACGCCAAGGCCGGTGTGAGTGAGCTCGAGATTTCGCTGGTCGAACATATTGGTTTGTACTACACGGCCGTGGCCGTGCAGCTCTCGAGCCAACAGGGTATGGATAAAGTCGAGGAGGCCACGTGGGTCAAGCGGCTACTGTGGGAAGTGATTGAGCGAGGCGTGGCCGTGTTCCCAGAGTTAGCGACGCAGCGCCAAGTGCAATTTCTCATACAAAGTGCGAGTATGCTCGAGGCCGTGGGCCACCATCGACGCATGGCGCTGTACCTCCACGAGGCCGTCGCACTGCTCGCGCAGAAATGGCGTCCGACGAGCAACGGGATGCTCGTGACGTCTCCAGGAAGCCAGACGAGCCATCCACGACAACGCGCACAAGAGCTCCATGTAGCCCTTCGACTTGAAGCGATCACGGCACAGCGGTTAGGCATGGCCGATCGGTCCGCATGGGAGCCCACAAGTCTACGAAGAAGTACGCGACGGCTCCGGAAGCTGCAACGACAGTTCCAGCAGAAGAAAGCAACCAAAATCACAATCCCCATGGCGATCCAGGATGTCCAGCCGTGGCTCGTGCTTCGTTTTCATGTGCTGCGGCAGATTATCTCGATCGCCAAGATGTTGGCCGAGCCATTCCTCGTGGGTCGTCATTGTATTCAACTGCTTCAAGTGTTAACGTGGTGCGATGAGATCGCGCAGCCTTCTCCTGCGTCGCCTTTGGCAAGCGACAATTCGTCCCATTTCTCTATCGACCAGCCACAGTCTCCGTTCTCATTTGTCAATTCACGGGCGTCACTATCGGTTGGATATCGTGGCGGCTTGCATACGAGTACGCGAGTCAGTGGTGGGGCAGCGAGCGGCAGCAGCAGCAGTGGCCCGCACTTCCACGGCGTGTATGCGACCCCGCCTGCCAGCATTGAAGTCAAGAGCAAACGGTATTTCAACATGTCCAACTCGCCGTCGGCCACCATGTCGTCGGCCGCGGCGACGATCACGTCGACGATTGCCAACACGCCACGCACGTTGCTGGCCACGCCACGGCAACAGTTCTCGGCAGCCGTGAACGCGATCTCGACCAAGGCGACGCCAGCGGCATTCTCATCGTTTTCCAACACGCACTACAACGGGCCGTCCTCTGCTTCCTCTACGCCGTCGTCGGGCGCTGCGAGCAATCGAAGGTCGAGTGCAAGTGCCGCCGACTTGATCAGTGGGACCAGTGTTGGCGGCATGGCAGCCCCGTCGCTGAATGGCGCCCGCAGCAGCAGTAGTTCTTTTGATGCAGAGATGATCAAAGCCAATCCAGGGCTCACACAGCCCGCACCTTCACCGAGCAAGGGCCACCACCCTCCAGTGGACGGGCTGCCAACCCCCGTGTGGGACTTGCGCTCGCGCATGGAGATCCAGCGGCTACAGCGCCGTGTGCTGAGTATCCTGGAAACCGAGTGTGCCGTGCTGCGGCCTACAGAGCAGCTCAAGCTCGACAGCATTATCCAGGTCGACGCGGTGCGGATCCTGTATGACGCGCTTCGAAATCCCTTGCTCAAGAAGTACGCGGCGCTCATAAAGTACGGCATTTCCCCCGCCACAGCCTCCCGTGACAGCACTGTCGCTGTCGCGCCGGCGTTCTTTTACAACCCATTCGACAAGCAAAAAGCGTCATCCACAGCGACGGCAAAGACTCGGCGTAGGGATAGCGACTCGGACGAAGACGAAGACGAGACGGACGCACAGGATGCAATATCCAACGGCTTTGAAAGGTGCTTTCCGGTTCATGAGCGTGTGCAGGTGGAGGTGACACTGTCGAATCCGTACGGTATTGCGCTGGATCTGCAACAAGTCGCCGTCTGGATCGACTTGCCGTCGAACGGCTCGTCGTCGTCAGGCACGAGTGCCGTGGAACCCTATCCCAGTTCTGTCGTGTTGCAACCGTACGAGAAACGGAAAAAGATTTTGCTGGGCGTGCGTGGTCTCCGCGCTGGCGCATTTCATGTGGTCGGCTGCTTCATCAAGGTGCTCAACATCAAGACGTCGTTCCGGATCAAGACGCCGCTGCCACTAGAGATTGTCGAGGCGCTGCCAGTTTTGAGTCTGTCCCTCGTTGAGATTGGCAGTCTCTCGGAGGAAGCCGAAGCCGAAGGTACTCGGCTTGTGGTGGATGCTGATGCAGCCATCGCCTCTATGTCAATCACAGACCCCATATGCATGTTTGCCAACGAGACGAAGCGATGTGTGCTCCACGTGCGCAACAATGGACAGCACGCGGTGCAAACACTCCACGTGACTGTCCGCGCTGGGAAAGCCGGCAAGTCGCTCAGCTTCGCCCAAGCAAGAACCGTCTTCTCATCTCTCGGGGGCGAACTAGACGAGTCTTGGTTGTCATTTGAGACCGACGGCCTGCTGTTCAAGTGCTTGGCCAGTGGCAGCTCGCTCGCGTCGCTGTTGCCACTCGAGCGTGGGGATCACCTGGCCATTCCGTTTGAAGTCTCGCTTCGGGCTACGCCAAAGCGTGCGATGGCGAACGAGCAGCTCCAGTGGACGTTTCTCTATGGAGAAGATGCCTCCTCAAGTGCAGCAGTCTACTATCGCGAGTCCCAACAGCTTGTGACGCTGGTTCCCCTGGGTTCGCTCTTGGTTCACAACGTGCAAGTGGTCCCCACCAGCTCTAGTGCCCTTCCGTTCTCAATCGACTCGACAGACGATGACACATGTACCGTCGTAGTCGAGATCGCGAATCCTACGGAGACCGTCTTCTTGGTGCGCGCACGACCAGCCGCGACGGAGACTGCTCATGGAGACTGGGATGTCGAAATTGGACGGCAGAGTTCGAGATGTCTCGTGGTGGAAATTCCACGAGTGGAGAAAGAGCGAGTCGCGGGGCAAGCTGGGATCGCGGATCTTCTCCATGAATTTCTGGAGCTGACGTGGAAGACGTACTTTGGCACGACGGGGTGCCTGCTCGTCCATGAGGGTCTATGGACAGAAAGTGAACGAGCGATCGCACTTCGCCACCTCACGCGTTCCGACTTGTCATTTCTACTCGAAACAAAAGAGGGATTGGAACTATGTAGCAGCGAAGACCAGCACCCGTCGAAAAAAGAACGGCAAGACCTGCGATCACCGTTTCCGTTCCGCTTCTACCAGCCAGCGCTGCATGAGAATCGCGGCTACCCGTCTGTGGAGTTTGAGGCGAGACTGTTTCAGCCGTGCGCAGTGACGATCCGGATTCGACATGGATTGAGCTCTTCAGTTGACCAACACGTTGGCGAGGAAGGAGACCTAGCGGCTGCAGTTTGCACCGAGGTGGAAGTGTTTATCGTGCGCGAGAGTGATGCCTCTTTCAAGTTCATGCACGGAGAAGACGAAGACGCGGTCATGATCGCTGGTCAATCTCAACGAATTCTTTCGACAGCAGACGCCGACGCAGTTGTCAATGGCTCCAGTATAGAGTGGCAGTGGCCCATCAAGTGCGTCTTTCTGTCGGAAGGCGTGTTCAACGTCACTGTTGGTGGCCGACGATCGCTAGCTGGTGATGACGATGGCGAAGAAGAAGCAGTCGCAGTCGCAGCGAGCCGCGTGTGGTGTCATGCTCCTCTTCGTATTCGCTGCATCCCGTGATGGAAGTCAGAGTCAAAATTGAAGGGGCTATTTTTGATGATGCTCTCCCATACCCGACTGCTCAGCAGTGATGCCGCTTTTGCGTGATTGACCTTGGCGCTCCACGGACCGACGGCCACCAAAGCGACCATGCTGGGTGAGTACTTTCAGCTTCGCCACCTCCTTTGGGACGATATCTGTCCCCACGTGCGGCCCTCGGAAGCTGAGGAATTGCGCCGTGCGATTGGAAACCAACGCATCGATGAAAACGCCGAGTTAAAGCAAGAGCTGGGCCTGCTCGTTGAGATTCTGGCCGAGTTTCAGCGCCAAAGCGACGGAATTCGAGTACGTGAATGGATTGAAATGAATCCTTCCGATATGCCTTTAATCTCAAAGGCGGCGCTTATCTATCTGTGACAGGAAACGCTTGTGACTCGGCGTCCGCAGCGCATGCCAGAGCCACCCGGGCGCACGCTGCTCATTGAAAAGCTCAAGCTACTGGCGTCGGATATCAGTGCCCAGAACGCCACGCACCGTGTGTGGCAGTCACCAAAAGACCAAGAGTTGATGGAGTATGTGTTGTCGGTCGACAACGGCGAGACGGACTGGACGCGTCCACCATCTACACCGCGAATGGCCGAGCTCACCGGCTCCAAGAGCCTATGCCCGTCTGCGCGCGACGGTGTGCTGCTCCGTCCAGGGACAAGTACCGGAACGCGCCCCACGACCGCAAATTCTCAGGGACGACCCGTGTCGCGAGGCTCGACACTCTCGGTGTCAACGACGTCTTCCTCGATTGTCGAGTCGCCCGAGGTAAGATATGTATTAACTCTATCTCTTCTGCGAGTCGTCCATCTCACATTCGTGGAATCTCATTAGGTTCGAAAGCGACTGAACGTGGATGAAATCGACTCCATCAAGGAAGATGTCCAAGAGGCGCTGCTGGAAGAGAAGCAGCAGCTACTTGAAGACATTGAGTTTATCCAGGTCAGCTGACCGCCACCTGCGACGAATGATTCTGCTAATGGAGACTCAACTGACTCGGTTCCTACGTATGAAAATGCAGAGCTGTATAGACATGGAGCAGGAGCTTTTGGACGACGACCGACGACAGATCTCGAGCGCGCGGCCGCCTCCGTCGCTGCAGGAACTCCATGAGCTGCGGCGAACACTCGAGAAGACACTGGAAGACCGCGAGGACGTTGAACGGCTCTACAGTATTCTACGCAAGACAGAGACGCCGACAACAGGTGCGGCACTGGCGGCGGCGCCGCGGCGTCCCAGCCATACGCTCCACCCTGCAGCTATACCCACTACCGGAGCACTGCCCCGGCCGCCACCGCGTGGAGGAGAGCACGTCGCGTACGACTTCTATAGTGTGGACCATGGCGCGGCCAACGAGGAGGAGCTTGTCAATCGGCGCAGACTTGGTGCGAATAGTAGCCGCAGCATGAGTGGAACCAGAGTGCGCAAGATTCGCTCTACGATTCAAGAAGCACGCGACGAGCCATTTCTAACGTAATACGATTTTTCGTATTTAGAGTCTCCTCCTATTCATCGTCAATCGTCGGCGACCGAGTGGAGACCAATCTCGTTGAACTCGCCTGCCGCCGCGTGGGACGCCGACGCGCGATGCGCAGCAGCAGCGCTGGACTTACGAGACGACGGCTGCTGCTGTTGCTGCTGCTGTAGTCCTGCCGACTCGAGTGCGGGTCTCGACGCGGCGTGGGTCTCGATCGCTCGGTCCGGGAAGAGCCGTCCATTGTCGAGGACGCGCTTTATCACAAGCGGGATTGCTTCGTTCGTGCTTTGGATCTCCTTCATGAGCTGACTGGCGATCGCAACGTGGAGCTTCATAGATGACAAGGTCAGGCATCCGTCTCACCTACTGCATACAGAGAGAAAGAGAGAAAGCAAAGCACTCACCGCATTGGCCGCGGCAAAGACACTGCTGCGCTTGTTGCATTCCTTGTACAGCGCGCCGCTGCGCAGCGCCACGACACACTGGAGCGTCACGTTGATGAGCGCACACGCCAGCGGGAAGTGGCGCGTTGGGTGCTGTGAGACAGTGTGGAAGCGCCGCGCCAGCTCCGTGTCGGTCTCCACAAAGTGCAGCATCTGCAGCAGCGACAGCACGCCGCAGCCGCGCAGATCGGTCGACGGGTCAGTGCCCTGGAAGCCAATGGCCTCCCAGTGCGGGCCCACGAGTGCCACGTCGGCGCGGCGGCCCGAGCCGAGCAGCTTGCGGTAAATGGTCTGCAGCACACGCACATGGACGTCGTTGCGCGGGTCAAAATTGGTCGCGGCCACGCAAAACACGCGGTCGCGCTGCTCGATCGCGCCACCAAACGCGAGCCGCGGCCGCGAAAAGCAGCTGAAACAGGACGCCGACGGCGGCTTTTCTTCGGCGACAATGCAGTCGCGATGCGCGAGCACGTCGTCGCTCTCGAGGAAGTACGCTAGCGCCTCGGCGTACGTGATCTTGCTGCTCGCGTTCGCGTCGAAGGGAGCGGCTCTTCCCATTGACGACGTTCCCGGTGGTGACGAGGAGACATGCAATTGGATCTCTTTCCACTCGCTGGTGTCGTCGTCTCGCATCGAGGCCACGGAGTTCTCTGCAAACGTCGCCGTGCGCTCGCTGTTCACAGCGAAAGCGCCAGCGTCTTTGTCGTTGACCGTGTCGTCATATTCCTTTTCTTCCTCTTCACCTTCCTCTGTGATGGTGTGCGTAATGAACGGTGGGTTACGGAGGATGCCTCCCTTCGATGACAGCTCATCGGCACTACTTGGTTTGTTGGCGACGCCGTCATCATCGCCATCCAGCATGCACACTTCTTGGTCGCCGAGGCCGCGCTTGTACATGCTGTGCAGTTCATTGACCGTCAGCGCAGTGTCGGTCTCTGCTTTCGACTTTTCTGTCTCGTGGAGATGGCGCTTCTCGTGGACAGTGGCCTTCTTGAGCTCGTCTACGAGTGCCGCTGCTTCTTCCTCTGCACATCGCATGGCCATCGACGCTCGCGTCTTTTGTAGAATGGTCTCGACTCGTGTCGGCGACGCGGCAGCGGCGTCGGCCTCGGTTTCGTCGGGTATGTCACCAAATTCATCCTCTTCCTCTGCCGAATCGACTGCAAGAGGATCTGAACGTCGCTGAGACAAGGACACGCCGCTCACGAGCGTGACTTCGCTCTCGAGCTCGTGGAACGTCGGCCCCTTGGTAATACTATACGTGCTGTCTCCGCCAGTGTTGCCATCGCCGCCGAGTCGCTTGCGCAGACTTTGGTATCCGATCCCAAACGCAACGGAGCTGGACTCTGGATGCACCAGCGGTGCAGTGGTGAGTTGAGTCGAGCGCACTTCGATTGGGTCGTCAAAGCCCAACGAAATCGTGTCCGTTTTCGAACGCTCGTCACCGGTAGAATTCATAGTGGCGTGGTCTTCTGTGTCGATTGCCTCCACTGCGTCCAGCAGAGGGTTGGACGAGGTCTGCTGTCGCTCGGTTTTTTTTTGTGGGTCTTTCGGTTTGATGACTCGGATTTCGTCGGCTACGGCGATATCCACTTCCAGCTCTTCGTCCTCTTGGCCCGCTGTAGCTCCTAGCGGCAGTGGTGCTGGTAGAACGACTTGTTCGTCTTCATTCTCCGAATCCGAATCGTCGTCGTCATCCTCATCCTCAACGCCAGCGCCTTGGCCAGTGGACTTTGCTGGATTCAAACAACCACTAAAAACGGGTTGGGGCGGCGCCATCGTCGGCGCTGGTGGCGACAATACATCCTTCATGTTGTCTCGAGTGTCAATGGCGGGAGGCAGAACGATCGGTCCCCACGAGCCTTCGCCGGAAGCGTGTTGAAACTGAGAATCGATCTCTCCTTCCGGCGCAGTCTGCTCCGTCAATGCGGGATCTCCCAGCGGCGATAAAGTCGTGTGGACGGATGGATTGTCGAGAGGTTCATCCATATTCAGCTTGTCAGGCAGCAGTTCGTCGCCATCGTCTGTCGCTCCAGCGTCGTCTGGCTCCGTTGAGAATTCCTCAACTGCGGCTCCCCACTCAGTCTCGTCGGCCCCTTTGACCGCATTGTGAGTCTCGTCATCGTTGGCTGTGCATAGGACGTTTTGTTGATCCGACGTGCTTGCATCTTGTATTTCCATCGCCACCGTTTCACATGTGTCGTCGTCCGCATTGACCTCGAGTGTCTCGCCGTCAGTTCCACGAGCATCCGCTGGTACTCGCAACTCTCGCTCATCCAGCAATTTCGTTTCTTGTACTTCCACCACCAGCGCCTGTGCATCTTCGTTTATGTCTCGTGTCTCCGTCTCTGCTTGAACAACTTCGTCTTCTTGATGCACGCCCACTGGTGGCATTGGTGCCTCTTCCAAGGCGTCAACCATCACTTCCTCGTCCTCGTCTTCTTCCACCGCCAACGCGGCAGTCGCTGCAACGTAGTCGGTCCCTTCCAAACGTCCGTCGATACGAACTTGACTATCGATCAGTCCCGACTCGGTGACCATCTCCACCACGTCGCTATCGCCCACGGCGTCGCCATCGTCATCGGCATCAAGCGACAAGGTCACGCTGTCCAGTTGCCGAAGAACATCCTCTGCCGACATGCCTTCGTCACCTTCGCCATCCTTCACTACTCTTAAGTCCTCCGCTGGCGTCGTCGACTCCGTTCGATCAAATGACTTCGTTCGCTCCGTTGATTCGATTGGCTCCATTGGGTCGCTTTCATGGATCTCTTCTGCTCCTGCTACGTCCTGCACAAGCTCTGCTTTCCATCCACCCATCGTCAGCTGTCTCACTCCCTCCCTTTCTCTCTCTCTCCATCTCATCTCGTCACTCACCTCCCAGCAGCTCCGCATTGATCGCCGGCGCGTCGCTCGCCATTCTCTCCTTCCCGACCGAGTATGAGCGTTGCTGGTCACGCGTGGCGTCTTGCAAAATTCGTTTCGCAGGCGTCGATGCCCCAAATAGAACCAGCTTCAACGTCGCTTCCGCCGTTTCCATTGGATAAAATCGTGCCCAGATTATCACCAATGAAACTTCCATCGCGTGTTTGCCGACAGCCCCAAAGACGAAGAAATCCCGATGGGCGCGTACCGGTACGGCAAGGAAGTCGCGCTGATCGCGTCCTACTTGGCGCGCTTCGGCGGCGTGGCGTTTTGCCTGCTAGAGAGCGTGGACACCATCAAGTGCGTGGGCCCGTCTATGTTGCCGACGCTGAACCAGGACGGCGACATTGTGCTCGTGGACAAGCTCTCGCCGCGCTTCCGCCCGTTTGAACGCGGCGAAGTCGTGATTGCCAGATCCGTCTCAAATCCGAGAAACACGATCTGCAAGCGCGTGATCGCCAAGGTGCGGTGGTGTCTTTTACTTGTCTGCAATATTGGGCGATTGACTGTACTCACCCACGTGGTACTAGGAGGGCGATACAGTCTGTGTGCGCCCGCGCTACTCGTCGTCCGAAGTCGAGTTCCACAAGGTATGCTCTGGGACCATTTGCGTTTTCTGTTGGCGGAGTGAGATGTGCTCAGGAGATTGAAAATGGTCTAGATCCCGCGCGGACACGTGTGGCTCGAAGGCGACAACAAGCACGACTCGCACGACTCGCGGTATTACGGCCCCGTGCCGTATTCGCTGCTGCAGGGCCGTGTCGTCATGCGGGTGCGTACTTTCTACAATCGTATCAATATTTCATCCATTTAGAGACGGCGTTTGTTTCTGGGGGTCTTTCTGACTTGTGAGCGTTTGTTGGGGTCTGTAGATATGGCCGCTCAACAAGCTCACGCTGGTGGAGAAGCAGTTTTCGTCCCAGGCGTTCCGAGAACCGTCGACTTCCTGAACCATCTCAAGCGCCATAGCTTGACGCAGTCACACATGGTCTCACATGCTATATGATAATGTCGAGTGGATCGTGTGGATCGTGAATGCTGGTCATGACTTTGTGTGGGTCCAATCATCGTAACTCCAACACTCTCTATTACTCTCTCATTGGTCAAAAATACTCCATATCTGATTGGCAAAAAGAATGTTCCATTACCATGTCAAAAACGCAATGACGCCGACGCCGGCGCCCGTGCTCGCGCGCAACGCGGCGCTGCTGCTGGGCTGGGCATTCACGATCAAGATCACAGCGTTCGACGCCATGTACGGCCTCGGTCGCTCCATGGAGCCGACCATTCCTGACGGATCGGTGTCGCTCATCGACCGGCTCTCGCCGCGCTGGCGCCGCTACGACCGCGGCGACGTCGTGCTGCTGCGCTCGCCCACGCGGAGCGACGGCTCCAAAGTCATTAAGCGTATTCTCGCATTGGTACAAACGGATAGTATTGGATGGATTTTTTGCTCGTAGAGATTGCTGAGTGTTTGTGGGGTGTGCGTCTTGCGTAGGAGGGCGATACGGTCACCATCAATCCGCGCTTTGACGAGGCGCGCGCCGGCCGCGTGGTCGTGCCCAAGGGCCACGTCTGGGTGGAAGGCGACAATGCGGCCATGTCGGTTGACTCGCGTCAGATCGGCGCTGTGCCCGCCGCGCTCATCGATGGCCGTGTCCGCGCAGTGGTGCGTGAGCCGTTGTCTCATTCTTTTCTTCTCGCAGCTCATTCGAATTCATGGCACATTTACACAGGCATGGCCGCTCAATGCCCTTTCGATTGTCCGATAAAATAGAATCTCTCTCTTTGCTCTAGGGCGCCTTCTCGAGCATCCGCTACATCCATGATGGTTCGTCGATGTTGACCTCGCCGATATGTAATATGTACGGTAGATTTTCTCCCGTTACAACTCTTCTTCAGCAGTGAATATTGCTGGACCCGCTCCACACACATCCACGTCACCTTGATCAAACTCGCTTCAGCCCGCATGAGGAGCAGAACCTGGCCTCTGGTGGCACATAGTCGCTCCTGCATCCTGGACATTTGGCATGGAGGAATGCCTCTGCGCGTGGCGCCGTCGCCGTCGTCGTTGCTGGTTCATTCGCTGCGCTGCTATTCATTATCGCGGCACGCTGCCTCTGCTTCTCCTGGTATACCGAGTGGTAGTAGTCCATTCGCTCCAGCTCTTCGCGCGCGTCCGCAATCAGCCGTTTAATCCGCGACGTGTCTTTCGTGTGGACTTCGTCTCGGAACTTCATGCGCACGTAGGTCTTCATCATCTCGCGTTGCTCCCACTCGGGGCACTTGCGCGCCGAGCGCATGCACGCGCGGTACAGACCCAGCGCCTCCTTGCGCAGCGCAGTCGCCATCCCTTGTAATCCCGTCTCTGTGACGCGCTTGAAAGTTGCCTTCTCGAGTATACCGATCAAATACCGATAATTAATCGGCATGGGTACGCCAGCGGTATTGTAACCGGTTTATAGATTATACCGGTTCAACCGGTATGAGCGGTCGGTGCATATTGGCCGAAGAGACTGACCGGGGGAGCCCAGTGAAGCACAGAAGCATGAGCTCGCGCAGCATCACCCACGCGCTCCGCGGAGGCGTGAGCCTGACCGTGCGCCGCTCAACCCAGGTGGTGCGTGGTGGTGGCGGCCACCACCGCCCGCCGCCGCCTCCATTCGCGCGTTTGCCGGTCGCGACTCAGCCGCTGCACGAACACTCGGAGCTGGTCTGGAACGACGGCGTCGCGCCCGAGACGCTCATTGACTTCGACGCCCCGCATATCCCCAAGTATACCGCGCTCAAGCACTTGGGCTTTGCGCTCGGCGCCTTGGCGACGCTCATGGGCGTCGTGACGCTGTACGACCCCAACTCGCTCCGAAAAGCCGTACGTATTGATTGGGTTTGACCTGGACGGCGGTGTCAACGAGGTGACTAACACAAACAACACGTGTGCGTCCACAACGAACAGGCAAAGCGTGGCGACAACCTGCCCGACTTGAGCTGGGAGCTTGGTCACGCCGACGAGCCCGAGGGAGAGATGGATGAATAAATGCAAGGGCGACGGCGACGAGGCTCCGTCAATGCGGAGAGATCTAGGAACGGCTGCAGGCTTGACGTCTCGACATCTTGAATGACGTCTTGACGTCTTGAAAGAGGTTTTCTACATCTGCAAACAGTCTACTAGTATACATAAGACGATGAATACATGCCAGAGCCTTTTTATCAAAAATCATCAAGCGTT